>OZ038500.1:103095472-103217972 GCA_964036315.1 Acanthosepion esculentum
AATACAATAGAAAAGAAAAAAGAAAAAAAGAGCATATTTTGCTTGTAGTGATTCATAATTAGAATTCTGGTCTGAATATATTTTCCATTCAATGTATTTAAAACAATTTTATTTGTATTTATTCTTGAAATAATAAAATTTTGAAGTCAGTTTGTAAGCAAAAACTTGCAGAAATTAGGTACTTCCGTAGATTTTTTCAGACAATCTTTTAAAAATGCTCAAAAATTGAGGAAAGCTATGAATGTAATTTTTGGTACCAGTACTTATATCAAACCTCAGCTTTCATACTGAGTGCAATGTTGTTTTTCTAAAAAAACAAAAAAAAAAAAATAAAAAATATATATATTTAAATAGATTGTGGGAGGTACAAAACTGAAAAATAGCAAGGAAGACAGAGAATTTGTTCCTAATAGGCATTATGTGAAATGAAAAAATAAAAAATAAGAAATGAAACACTCACAAAACAGACCAACCGGTTTCGTTCCCTAGCTTATCAAGGCCAACGGGGAACATTTATTTTATAATAAATAACTATTAATCTCGCAAACAGTCTTCATACAATTAAAACATTAAAAGTGGAAATGAATAATCTGTATGAAGGGGAAAAAAAAAGTTTTCTTCAACCGAATATCGTAATTTTCCACAAAAAAAAAAAAAAAAAAAAAAAATTATTATATATAGCAGGAAAATAGAGATGGAAGAAGTGGGGGAAAAGAATAAGGAACACTAGAGCGTAATAACATGAGTACCAAAGAGGCAGTCTCTTTGCTTGCAAAGAGACGGTCCCCTTGATCGTATATACAGTGATTCAAGCGCTCGTAAGTAAAAAAGGGAGTGCGAACTGGCCAGTACCGTGAACAAGTTCGAACTAAAATTAATAGCGCAAACTCTGCTATTTATCAGATGTTCAGTAATAGCTGAACCAGAAGTATTCACCAGTTGGCTCTTACGGGCTTCCGGATTCAGAACTCTTAAAAGGGACATGCTGCCTAATCCTACAATCCAATCGCTGGGTCGTTCTTCCTATGTAGTTGCTACCACAACTACATTTGAATGTGTAAATCACTGAAGAGACATGATCGGGAGGAAGACGATCCTTGCGCATAGACGGGAAGGCAGCACGGGTCGCAAAATGAATTCTTAATTGAGCCGAAAAATAACAGATTTGGACAGCAGACAAGATACGCTTAGCCAAAAGCTCACCCAGTGAACCAATAAAGGGAAGACATAGATAGACAGGACATTTTTGTACTTCATCCTGTTTTTCCTTCCAAAATTTAATGATTTTATCCCGCATGACATTATGTAACGTATCACTCGGATAACCATTTTTTAAGAGGGTACAGCGGATAAAATTTAATTCCTCATTCAAATACTGTTCACTACAAATCATCAGGGCTCTGTGAGTTAGGGTCCCGATGAGATTGATTTTACGTTTTTTGGGACAAAATGAGTCCCAACGAGTATACAAACCGGAAAAAGTTGGTTTGCGATACACAGAGGTAAGAAATTGAGATGGAGTCCGATGCACAAGGACATCTAAAAAAGAGATACAAGAATTAGACTCCTTCTCAGTGGTGAATGTCAAGGACGGATGAAGTTGATTTATTACTGATAGGAAGGAATCAGCTTTGGGTTCACTATTGATGAGACAAAACGTATCATCCATGTACCGATGGTACATGGACGGAGCATTGTCATGGGCGAGGAGTGACGCCTCATAAAAGCCCACAAAAATGTTGGCTAAAGAAGGACCTAAAGGGGAGCCCATCGCGACCCCGTCAACCTGTCTGTACATGAAGTTATTGAAGCTAAACTCCACAGACACAGTCGCAAATTGCATCAACTCAATGAAGACATTTTCGGGGATATCAGGAGGAGACAAGTGACTACGATATAACATGTCACAGCAAATTTCGATGGTTTCCATTACTGGAACACAAGTAAAAAGGGAACACACGTCAAAGGAACACATGAATTTATCCTTGGAAGGAGTTTCCTGTATAATCCTAACAAAAGAGAACGAATCCATAACAGTATATGAGCTAAAATGCTCAACGACTGGTTGAAGGAGATCTGAGAGGAAACCAGCCACCTTGTGTTGGGATGAGGTCGAAGGGGTATATTATCTTTATGAGTCTTTGGAAGACCATACATACAAGGGCGAATAGATCCGACAGGTCTAATATCGTCACCAATCTCACAAGTGAGGAAACCCCGTTTAACCCAAGACAAAAGTGTCTTCTAAAGTTTGATCTCAATAGGTATAGTGCGGTCATGTGTCTCAGCTGGACCCAGAGGAAGAAATTTTGTTGTGTCACTCAAAATGGTTTGCATTTTGGAGACATAGTCCGAATGGTCCAGCAGGACAATACCAGCACCTTTATCAGGACGAGTAATAACCAAGTTGTTATTAGCTTTAATAGTCCTGACCACAGAACGCTGCTGTTGACCCCACTTAGACTCAGAAAGAGCTACCAGAGTTGCAGCATATGTATGCGCTAAGTCATTTAGTGTAGCCTTTAAGTTCGAAAGTGAGTCAGACGAGCGAGGTACCAGTCGACATAACTGTGCAGATAGCACCTCGAATTCTGAAAAGATTCCCCATCAGAGACTCTAGATGGAATACAATAATCCAGGCCATAAGAAAGTATACTGGACTCCAACTCAGATAGCTCAGAGGTGGATAGGTTAAGAATAACCCCCGAAATTGGTTCAACATGTCCAAACCGTTTACTAACAAGGTGCTGCAATTTTGTTTGTGTGTCGCACGCTACTTTCTTTACGGACTCAAGATGAATAGAACCCATATGACGGGAGAACCTAATTCTATCAAAAAAATGACAGGCGAGAAAAACATTCTCTACGGTGAATAGTTAGATTACGCATTAATTGAAGGATTCTATTTTTACAAAATTTAATAGAATCCCTCATAAAAATCTCCTCAATTTTCAAGCCTGGTTGAAGCTTAGCACTCCTAATTCTAAATAAAAACGAGGAGGGACAAACATGATTTTCAATACAGGCTTGGAGAAAGTTGCAGTTATTTCTTAATTTTCTCAATCTAGCCTTAGTTAGAAGCAACTTATCAAGTATTTTGATAGTACCATTGGAGTACCTTCGTCTAAAATATTTAAATAGATTGTGGGAGGTACAAAACCGAAAAATAGTGAGAAAGACAGAGAATTTGTTCCTAATAGGAAATGTGAAATGAAAAAATAAAAAATAAGAAATGAAACACTCACAAAACAGACCAACCGGTTTCGTTCCCTAGCTTATCAAGGTCAACGCGGAACATTTATTTTATAATAAATAACTATTAATCTCGCAAACAATCTTCATACAATTAAAACATTAAAAGTGGAAATGAATAATCTGTATGAAGGGAAAAAAAAATTTTCTTCAACCGAATATCGCAATTTTCCGCCAAAAAAAAAAAAAATTATATATAGCAGGAAAATAGAGATGGAAGAAGTGGGGGATAAGAATAAGGAACACTAGAGCGTAATAATATGAAGACCAAGGAGGCAGTCTCTTTGCTTGCATATATATATATATATATTTAAAGACATTTTTATGTTTAACATTCTTTTTATCGATACAAGTATTTAAGTAAATGCTCTGTTTATAATAAACAGTATTAAATAACATTTACCGGCCTGATTCGAACTTGTCGGAGGACGAATATTTTCTGTGTGGCAAGACTAGTCATCTAGCTCCTTTGTGTCCAGAAAAAAAGGCCTCTAACTTTCAACTTTGCCTCCAACGAAAATCTCCCTCAGACCTCCGTTATGCCTGTAACCAAGACCAGCAACAGGAAAGCACCTGGGGTCAACTTTGGTGGGTCCCTTCATTCTCGCTGCTCCTTTGTCTAAGGAAGGGGATTGGCAGGTTGTGGGCAAGGGAAGGGGGAGATGGTTCAAACAGCAGCATATCCATCTCCTAAAACTAGTGCAACCAAAGACACAGACAGTCCCACTCCATGCAGCTGTAAGGGTGATGCCTCAGCCTCAGGTCCTTGGATGGAGGATGGGCCGTCCTTTGAAAAGATTCAGCTAATTAGAAAGCTGATGGCAGATCTGGAGAAACAGCTGGCATCATCATCACAACCACCATCAGCATCTCCAAAAACTGTTCACCTCTTACCCTTTGCTCCATCTTCCCTGTCCAAGTTGAAGAAACCTTTGTTTTGTTTTCCAACAGCCCGTTTGGCTTCTCAAAAGAGGACCACATCTCCTGGGGAAAAAAGGAAAACCCTAGCCAAGACAGTGCAGTGCCAGGTAAGAGACAGACAAGCCCTTCAGAGTATGTCAGCAGGAAGAGGAGAAAAGCAAAACTGCCCTATAATTTGGGGAAGAACGTCTTCCATGTGACAAAAGTGTGAAGAAGGCGAAGACATTTGGCAGAAGGGTTAGCATATCTGAAAGTCCATGAAGAAATGCAGCAACACAGATCTGGAGGATCTTACCAACTTTCCTCAAGCCAAGATAGTTCTAACTGTTGTTTGCATAAGGTTGGGATCACGGCAGGTGTGGGGCATGATCAAGGAGGCAAAGAAGAGTTTCACTAAGTCCTCACTAATTATCATTATGGACAATAATGAACTGAAAAAACTGAAACAATCTACAGAGCTTTAAAGATAACATTTCCCTGGGACATCAGCAGTATATACCAAGAGAGTATCATCTGGATTGGGATGGGTGGTGGTTCTATGGGAGAGGTTATCGGTATCACTATGTTTCAGGACAAGGCTCAACCCTAAGGTAATTGTTTCTCAATGACTCTAGGTCAGAGTTGCACAGAGCAAGACTTGTGCACAATTTTAAGCATCTCGGAGTGAATGTTGTTTGCAGGAGACCCATCTTATTGCCAGCGACTATGAGGATATTCTGTCGAAGAGGCTTCATCTCCACTCAGCTTATTTTGATAGTCCCTCAAGAGGGGTTTCTTGCCTGATCAACAGGTCCTTGACAGTGTCATGTGCTCTTGTGTTTATGGATCCAGAGAGCAGACATTGTGTCCTGAATGTCACCATAGAAGGTAAGTCTCCACTTCATGAGGGTTTATGTGCCCAAAAACTGTGTGGAGTGGGCGGAGCAGGCAGCCTTTTTTCGGTGGGTCAGGCTCTTTTTGATGAGGCATGTAGTTTTAGTGGGCGATTGGAACACCATCCTTGATCCAGATTTAGATCATAAAGTAAGATCAGGAACTTACAACCCAGATGTGAAACCATTTCGCAATTTTCTTGGCAGACTTGATTTGGTTGATAAGTTTAGAAATGAATATCCCTGGGATAGCAGTGTGGAATTGGACAAATAGGGTTGGCCTGGATATGGTAGTTCATACAAGCTACATTGAGCGGTTTTTATTTAGGAGAGTAGATGTAGTGCTCTTAGGGTGTCTAAGTTTCCATTCAATAGTTTACGCGAACCATAGTCTCATCTGGATGCAAGTAAACTTAGATAAGTGTAAGCCCAGATTGACTGGTTACTGGAAATTCAACGTCTTTACTTGAGGTGAAGGATTTACATGACCAGTTATTACTAACCATACAAAGGGAAATGTTGGGGAGTGTGGTTGGGAATAAGTGGTGGGGATATCTTAAGTCTGTTATTAGGTCATTTGCAACTGATTATAGCTGCCAGCTCAATACAGATAAATTAGCAGTGCAAACAGCAGCCAAATCTAGATTAGAGGTTATCACCCAATCAAGAGATAGCAAAAAGAATCAGTAGCTTGGGCTGATCTGGGCTCTTTGCTTATCAAGAAACAAGCTCTGGTAGTTAGGACTTGTTAAAAGAGAGACAGATGAAGAGTGATGACAGATGAAGGCATCTATAGGGGCTTTTCAGTTGAGCTGTTCCCCATGGAGCCCAAACTGAGTACCACTCAGTTTGATGCCTATTTAGCCGACTTTCCTGATCTTGAGACAGCCAAAGCAAATAGGTGCAAAGGGACCATCACTGAGGAGGAAATCTGGGTAGCACTGAAGCAGGCTGGCTGAGACAAGACTCTGGGGATAGACAGTCATTCCTATAGAATCTATTTGAGGCTGTTGCCTGTTTTTGTTCTGCTGGCACTAATCTTCAATCACTGGTTGAGCAATGGGAATATACTCCAATGCTGCAAAAGAACAAAAACAGAGAAGATAGGATAGATAATTTCCACCCTTTGACTGTGCTAAATGCAGATTTGAAGATTTTGGCAAGGGTCATGGTCAACTGTTTGCAGCTTGGTCCCAAGCAGACTTGTGATGTGAAAAACAGGACTGTTCAGGACAACCTTCATATGGTCCGCCAGATCATAGAAAAAGTCAACGGTGAAGCCACACTGATCAATTTGGATCAGTCCAAGGCATTCAATAGGGTGGACCATCATTTTCCTGAGGCTGTCATTGTGTCCACTGGCTTTGGGCCACACTTTCACTCCTGGACCCATCACTTGTACAAGTCCCTGGGAGCTTTGGTAGAAGTAAACAGGATAAGGTCGAGGCCTTTGACGTTGTCTCACTCCATTTATCAAGGTTGCCTACTTTCACCTATGCTGTACATTCTTGCTTTGGAGGCTTTCCTGCACAAGTTAAAAGATCAATCTGGTCCTTCGCAGAATTTCATTGCCTGGTGCCACCAACTCCACCAGGTATTCCACCTATGCTGATGATGTGTCTGTGTTCACAAAGAACACTGCCAAAATACATGAAGTTGGTAAAGAAATTTGCAGGTATGAGACGGTGGAGGGGACCAAGATCAATTGCAATAAGTCAGTTGATTTGCAGTTGGGTCAGCTGGATGGATGGGCCACTCAAGAAACTCGGTATCTGGTTCAGTCCTGGCCTTTGGTTGAGAACTAACTGGTCAGAGGTTTGCAAAAAGGTCAAGAAAGCAGTGCATCTGTGGACTCTAAGGAATCTTTCTTTGGAGGGGAGGGCAGAAGTATGCATTTCACACAACTACCAGATTCTCCTTTACTAACTCTGTTCTTCCACTACTGTCTACCAAACAAGATGATTTCATTGGAGACTGATTTCCTTTGGAAAGTCAAGGCTCCCTTGGTACCTCATGAGGTTTGCCGTCTCCATCCTGCTGAAGGCAGTTTTGGAATGCTGAGCGTTGAAACTTGTCAGCATACGCTTCACTTGAATTTCCTGGAATGGATGTGCACACAAGAGGATGAAGAAGGCAAATGGAAGACGCCCGCCATTTTTTTCCTGTCCCTGGAAAGTGTTGCATATGGGCGAGGTGGAGGCAAACAGATCGACTGAAGACAAATGCTTCTTTTATGAGGACTGTCAAAGTGTGCTGTGCTGCCTCTTACAGGTAAAGGATTGCCTCCCTGACACCCAGGTGTTGTCTCTGAAGGCATTGTATCAAGTGATAGTGAGGGTAGAAGGTAAAGACAAATTCCAGGATTTAGAGTTTTGCTCAGTCTCACCCTGAGCTCCCAATGTCTCAATAACAACAAAGCATCGTTCACCTGGTGTTGTGAGGGGCTCTATGGGTTGGCAGGAAGCTTTACACAGTGGGGCTAGTGGTTTTGCTACTGTGTGCGCACTGTCAGGAACTGGGAGGAGTCCATTGGATATGCCGCCTTTCACTGCAGTATTGTTCCCCTGTTGTACAGGCTGACTGAAGACTACATGGTTTGCATTTTGGATGGAAAGTTTTCCATCCTGGAAGCCAGCTCCATCGGTGTCAATGTGGTACTGCTGCTGAAAAAGGATCGTCACTATGTTCTCTCGTGTCTGCTCAGGATTTTGAGCCTTGAATTGAACCACCAGGCAACCCAGTCCATGTTTACGGTAATTTAGGAGATTTTAAGTTTCAGTTTTTGGCCTACTTTGGGCATTTTTTCTCTCAAACTTACCTAGAGCATGCAAGTGTATAGATACCCCACTTTTTTTGTCCTCCATTTTGTTTTCTTCTCCCCATCTCCCACTTTTTAGGTGATAGACATTTTTTGTTCTCTGGTGAGATCAGATAATCTTTGTGTTGGCCTTTTTCACCCAATTAACCAAGATCTTCTGCCACATACTGTTTTCTGTGATGTGTCCTAACACTAATACTTTTATTTATTTTTGTGTGTGTGTGTGTGTGTATATATATATATATATATATATATATATTCCTTTCATTGTCTATATTCATTGGGCTCTGATGTTTACCCCTCCGCTGTGAACTGTGTAAATAAAATTTCATCCTAAGACTTTCACTGAGGAATTTTGGTGACCATGATACAGCAGCTAAGAGTAAATGTTTTCTTATGGTGACAGGAAAATTGTTAAGTACAAATGGGTCAATGAGAGAGACTAGTTAGGTTTGAGTTAAGACGAGAGAAGACCAGTCCTCCTCATCCCCTTTTAGCCCTTGTCACACATTTTGTACTTTTGTATGAATAAATATTAAAATCAAACTGGTCTCACCACTAGTAGACCATCACTCCCTGCTGGATGACCATGGTGCCTCAATCAGATAAAGTCCTGTTCTTTGTGCCATTTTTTTTTTAATTCCCTCAATTAGCTACCTTTGTTTAAATAGTTGAACGACTCTGGGCTGTTTAGCCGTAACTGAAACTACCAGTCAACCTCTTCCGCCCAACTTAAGAATTCCTTATACAGGAAACCTTTTTGTATTCATAATCTTAATTCTAGTACCATAAATAAAAGTTGTTATTTTTAAACTGGTTAATGAGTGTTGTTAAATTTCAATTATAACCAAGACAGAGATGAATGGAACCTGAACTTCAACATTTCTTCACTTGTGATTTAATCTTTTTATGATTAGAGGAAAAAGTTAAAAAAGGGAGTTACAGCCGTTTCTGGCTAGAAAGAAAAAAGCAAATTTAATTCATAAAAATAATTAAAAATAAAAGAGAATATTGATTTAGGACAGAGAACATTACATATACAGCAAATATATGTAATTTTTTTGTATTTTTAGGTGTGCGAGTGTATGTATGTATATATATATATATATATATATATATATATATATATATTATACACAACAAAATTAAAAATGACCTCGTGTGGGGTATACATCCATTTCAACCAACAAGAAGTACGTTAGTCTTATTTAACCCTGGTGTACAGACTGTTGGAATTAGAAATTTAAAATGTAACCGATGGCAGGCAGGCAGGAATAAATAAATTCCTATATATATATATATATATATATATATAAAAGGTTAAGGTAAGTTTTCTTTTTAAGTTAGGGTGGCTTTTGCCTTTTATGCATTGGGTGTGCAAACTTGAGGTCAGTTCATTTCATTCACTTATACACAAATATTGTTGGGAAAGGTATGAATATGTCTTTGTAAATCCCACCAACTATGGATTAAATAGCAGTTGCAAACTGGACTCTTTTCAGCCTTGGTTTGCAACTAGTCTAGGAGAACAACACTGAATTCAAAAACTGAAAGTAACCCAGTCCAGGCACATTGTGCAGCTAATGAAAGTATCATGGAGTTTATAATGACTAAGATCTCAACTGCGGTCAGCTTTGACTGAATCATTTTTTTCCCCTTTAGATTAGGGTGACTTGTCATTTTTAGGCATTTTATTTTTTTTAAAGAAAAGAGAAAGATGAAGAGATTTTGACTCATTAGACATCCAGAAGAATTGTTTGATTAAAAATTGCATCCTTTGTTCTTTATGCATTTAAACAGGTAAGTAGGACCTGTAATCAGGCTGACAAGTGATTGGGTGGAAGTTATAAATGCCCTAAAAATAGTTTATTATAAAAGAGCTGAATAAAGTTCGAGGCTCCACTTTTATTTATATATATATATATATATATATATATATATATATATATATATAGAGAGAGAGAGAGAGAGAGAGAGGGGGGGTTTATAACCATTGCCAGTCCTTCACAAATAGATCTAAAAAACACCAAACAGCACTGTCGAAACATTATTGGGATTTGTTGGAGAGTGGCTTAACCCTACAAGTAAAATGGAGAATCATCTCGAGAGCCAGAACACCAATAAATTTCAGAGATAGATGTGACTTGTGTATAAAAGAGAAGATCCTAATAATAAAACAAAGATCTGGATATATTACTGAACCAGCATTACGAGTTGATTTTTAAATGTAGGCATAAAAACCACCTCAATCTAACTAAATATATTTAGAAATAACTATATAGAAAGGGAAAATATTATGGTAATTTTGGGTTTTGGAAATGATTGTATGCACGCATGTATGCAGACACATAATAGTGTGTATACAAATATGTAGATGAATTTGAACATTGATATGTGGTTTTATGTGTATATGCATTTATATAGGGGTGTATGTATATGTATACATACATATATTAGAAACCGTAAGATCACCCCTGGTCGGCGGCTGATGAAGACAGGGTATCGCACGTGCTAACACACGTATATTAAAAATTGATTACCAAGGCTCTTTGGAAAGCAAGATGTCTCTTCGGAAAGACGAAGTGACCCTCTAGAAAGTTGGAGTGACATCTTGGAAAGACAAGAATTTACATTAAAGCATGAAGAATACAAGAGATGCAGAATGCCCTCTGGGTGATTGTAGCGGGGAGGGAGAATATATCACCCATCCGACTGATTTTAATGGAAACGACCTGGATATGGACCCGGCTACAACGTTTGATTGCGGCAGAAGATTTAACGGTTTACGTATCCATAAGGCACGCTGGTGCAAACAACGTAATTCTCCGATCGGAGAATGTAAATCGAGTGGTGGGATTATGAATCTGGAATACACCCACAGCGTTCAGGATTCCATAGTTGAGTGACAGCACCCTGGAGAAATCCTAAGTAAACCAAGAATCCAGTGGCCCAAAGGTAACCAGAAGACTATTTGGACAAATCTTGACAAAGAGCTTTCTTTTATCATTAATAACAATCTTAAGGGTCACATAGGGCAACAGATCAGTTCCTTTTGTAGAATAATATACAAAGTTTGCTTTGAGTGGTTTGGACCAGTAATGGAATTGAAAGATAAAAAAGAGGAAAAATGACCAAAATCGACAAAAAATCCAGAAAGGAAAGTTACGATCAGAACAAAGATTACTGAAATATGTGCGCAACATCACGACCTAACATGCGCAAGTGGAATATTTGCGTAGTCGTCTATAACAATTTTTACGAGCGCGTCAATAACGGCAAACGCGTTCAGGAACTTTCATTATGGACAGAAGCGACGAAGAGGAACAATCGTTTTATTTATTTCATTACGAGAATATACAAAGAGGAATGATCAATTAGCTTTTCTTCATACCCTGCCTGGTGGCAAATGCTGCTGGTGGTCCCGCCATAGCCACTGAAACCGTGAGATCACCCCTGTTCGGCGGCTGATGAAGACAGGATATCGCACGTGCTAACACACGTTGTATGTTAAAAAAAAAAAAAATTGTAGGCCCATATGTAAGTTGTGTATGTATGTATGTATGTATAGGTGTATTCGTAAATTTAGGTAGGTATGTTTATATATATATATATATATATATATATATATATGTGTGTGTGTGTGTATGCATGTATGTATGTATGTATGTATGTGGGTGTATATATGTGTGTCGTGTCATGTATGTAGATATGTGTATATATAAATGTAAGTATTTGTGAGTTCGTATATGTAATAAGTGTGAATATATGTAAAATATAGTAATATAAATACATATGCAAGTGTAGGTATTTATGGTTATGGATCTTTTTTTGTGTATTTTTATATATATATATATATATATATATATGGAAAGTGTTCTAAGGGAAGGACTTGGAGTTCCTTTATTAACATTTTATCTTGTTTTCTCTTGATATACCCTAATTAAAATTGTGAGATTAAAATATATATATTTTTTTTTTTAGTCATCTGGAGGTGGTTTCAGTTTGAATTGATAAATTAATTTAAATATAAATATATTACTCTTTAACTAAAAATATTGATAGTAAAATGTTAAAATTAGAAAGAGTTGTTTTGATATTTAAACACTTAAGTCATCACCTAACATTAAACATTAACTGTGAAATTTATGGAAAAATTTAAATAGATATAAATACATGTGTAAAGATTTGAAAAAATATATATGTAAGTATTGATATATGAATATACATAGGTGCCTGTGTATATCGATACGTGTATGTACCTATGTGTGTAATTGCACATGTAAATGAACGTATATATATATATATATATATATATATATATATATATGTGATTTACATAAGTGTATGTGTGGTATATGTATATGATAAAACAAAATCTGTAATATTCACTTCAAATATTACTCCATCTTAATTTAAAACCTAAACTTTAAGTAAAAAAGATTACCCATCTAAAAATAGAATAGTCACAAATGACATTCATGAATTAGATTCAAACTGATAGAGATGTTACCATAACAATCATTTACAATATTGATAGATTACTATCAGTAAACTATTATACTTTAAAAACATTTTTTAATGTACTTTCTATGAATGTGTTTTTAAATATACTATTTAACTCGTATTAAATCCCTAAATTATTTGTAAAAGAGTTAAAAATTTAAATTGCTAGCAAACATCAAATTAATTTCTTCGGTGATTTTAAAAAATTAAATTACTATCAAACATTAAAATCTTTCCTTACATAAATTGCTAAAAATTACCACTCCTCCTGTCTATGAGTAAAGCCTGTTAACAGCTTCTCTCTCTTTGCTTCCCTCTTCTTTCTTTTTATTTTTTTCTCTCTTCTCCCCCTTCCTTTCCAATATATCACTTCAGTTAAGTTAACCGATTAAATAGGTCAATGCCTGGTCCTTCCTCCCCTAATACTAAGTATGATAATTAGAAATATTAAAATAAACCCTCCCTAAACTTGGTCATGTCTCTCACACCACCCCTCATTACCCACTCTGTTAAATTACATAAACTTAATACTACCCGACAAAAGTGTAAATGTTCATTTCATTTTTCGTTTCACCTTTTGGAAGTGCAGTCTGATGATCCTACATCCTTTAAAAGGGCTTTGGTGAAATAAATTATTACATGGAGCCTTAAAGTGGTCCGTTTTTCTTTAAATTATATATATATGAGAGCTATAGAGAGATATAGAAAGAGCTATAGAAAGAGATATTGTTTTGATGACTAGAGTATTAAATTTTCTTTACAAGCCAGTTTATGTGTCTGAACTTGTATTCTTTTAACACTTGTGGTGAACATAAATGGAAGCCAAAAGATTTGAAATACAACTGCATGATTTGTGTTAGTGTGAAAAGGATGTCTTGTGTAAGAGAAAATTGAATTCTGAAAGGGAGAAAGCGTCAAGTAGTGCAATAGCATTGCATTTATTTTTCAAGAATTTTGTAACTGATGAATTGGAGTGGAAACCAGATATTTATTAAAAACATCTAAATTGATGTCAACATTACTGGGTTAGAAAAAATAAAAAGTTTATTGTATTTCTAGCAGAAATGTTCTTCTGGCAGATATTAGTAAGGCATTCCTGATAATCCGTCTGGCAAGCAATTCGGACAAAAGCAAATTCTGCTTCTTTTTAAGAAGAACAATTGTCTGAAGTGTTACAGGTATACCACTATCATCTTCAGTTTTAATGCTAGTCTATTCTGAATTGCATATTAAAATACCATGCTGGACATCTTCTGCTGGACAGTTGCATTGAAATGCTGCAATCCAGCTTCTATATTGACAACCTGATAAAGACCAGCAAGTCTTCAAGTGGGTTATCTACCCTGTATTCACATGCAATGGAGATACTACAGGTAGGAAGATTCACACAACACTCCTGCAACTCCACCAATACAAAATTGCAGGAATTTATGAGGGGGAAAATGGCTCTCTTGTAAGTCACGGATGCCTGTGGGAGAAGGTGCTGGATTATCGATATAACCCCCCAAACCGATACCATCAATATTGCCCACCACTGCTGTGACCACCAAATAAGAACTAAGAAACATATACTGTCCGATGCATCCAAAGTATTTGACTTTCTTTGTGTCTACCAGTGGCCACACACACTGATATCCTCATCAGTGAGTTGTGGAAGTAGGGTCTGAATGGGATGTGATCATCCCAAAGGAATTTCAGTCTTGATGGGCAGCTCTTGCCAAAGAATTATCAGAACTTAGTACCATTGTTAGAGTTAACTCCTCCTAATTTCTTAATTTACCAAAAGTGTTACGAGGGAACAATTTCTAGTTCTATAAATACATGGCAATGTCTTTCCTCACCTGCCACTACAACAATGTAAATCTTTCATGGAGATTTGAATTTTTGCCTTTGGGAGAAACGCCGTGAACAATACATGCACACACATGCACGCATGTATGCACATTCACTACACATACTTTAGAACACAAACTTTCCACATTCATATGTCCGCACACACACAATTATTGTCTTTGTCAACTTGTTTTTAATACATATCAATTTGTTTTCACATATATATCAGTTATTGTCATTTCTTTATGTTTCTTTATGGTGGACTCAATCTCTGAGTCCGTCGTGTTTTGCTGTGGGCCATTTCAGGAGACTTGCTTATCTCACAACACGTACACACACTGACTCGCAACACAAACAGCTTTCAAAGACAAACTCTTGCCAAAGGCAAAGAAACTGATTTATTTCTGCCTCTAAAAGGGCATATGGCTTCATAGCCTATGCTATTTAGGAAGGTGTCTCTTCTTTGGATCTTTCCAAAGCCAAGGTAGCACCACTCAAATCAAAAACTTTACCCACACTGGAGATTTTAGCAGCCTTCTTGGCTGTTAAATGTCATTGCAGTAGATGCACGGATTGTGCCGTCATGGTTACTTACAAGGCAAACCAATAAGAATGTTTTTGCCAAAAATCAGCTTAATGACATTGATCAAATAAAAGTCAAATTAAGATCAGAATTTAATGTGTCCATTCAGTATAAATATGTGCCTACTACACAGAATCCTGTCAATTTTATTACCAGAGGCTTATCCACTACTAAACTGAAGACTAATTTATAATCTTGGACTTCCAGACCTTCTTGGATTGGAGACCAACCAACTTCTTGGTCTGAGAATGTCCTGAACTGCCTGAGTCCTGAAAATAAAAGAATGGTGTCCTAAGTATTTTGCACAAAAGGTGGTGGCCAAGATGAGACTGTTGTCCTCAGAATTGTCAAGACTGGTGAACATTGCAGCCTCTGTGTTCCAGTTTGTTAATAAACTGAAGAAAGAAAGAAGTACATTCCATTACAGCAGCTCGGACACACCTAATAAGGATAATGCAACGACAATCCTTCATGGAGGAATTAGAGTATTTGAGGAATCCTTCCGGAAAGGCAGTACCACAGAGGGTGGGTGGAGTGAATTGAACAGATGGCAGGCCAAAATGATAAAATCTTTCTTACGCACAGGGGTAGATTAGACAGGTCATCCCGAGTGGTGAAGAAAGAGTAAAAATGTATATCCTCGTGTTCAGATGGGGCTTGGCAGATTTGCCAGACTGTCAATGATGTGCCTTGGCTTAGAGGAAATGGCTTTGCACACTTTCTACCATAGTCCTTGGGCGCACCCCTTTTGGGACTATGTTGGCAAGTTGACAGCTCATATCACTACCAAAAAGCTTGTGCTCATCGATCTCGTGTGACAATGTGTCATCCCTGCATTCTGGGATGAAACAGATGGTGTTTCTGTTGCTGCTAGCCATGGCTAGAATGGTGATTTGAATGACTTTAATGGAAGAAATCTTGCAATATGAATGTTATTCTCATCAGGATCTAATCCAATTCTTTGAGCATCAGTTCAGGATGAAGATTAGAACTGATAGAAAGCATATGTTATTGACAGATTTCAACAAAAGATTGGGGAACTGTAGCGAGCCTGGTTTGCATGAATGGGGTTAGTATTGATTTTCTTTAAGTCCCCCCCCAAGTCACAATGGGGCAGTTTCCTTTGGATCCCTCCCCCCTGGTTAAGACAGACTCTTCATATGTGTGCCTATTTAATGTTAGTAAATGCCGTTCATGGCCTGCTCCCTTTCTGATTATGATCCAACTCAAGATTCCCAACCTCCCCAGTTTGTTTTGGGTCTCTCTTTTTCATCTTGACCAGGTCAGTCTTTTTGCCCTTGCCTATATTCATTTTACTGTTCCCTTTCCCTTAGTGAGAGAGCCTCTTCATTTTGTCTAAAGACAGCAGACTCTTATTTTGAGTGGTGGACGGTTCCTACTATCAGTTAGCTTCAGTTTACATATTATACTTTATCTCCATCCCACTTCATATAATCATTTAATTTTTATACATAATTCTATAACACAAGATTTTTATGTCATGAAGTGTTTTGTAGTGTGTGTGTGTGTGTGTGTGTGTAGTATTGTGGCATATTTAGGATTGAATGATGAGTTTTTGTAGTGAATGTGTAAATTGTAAGGAATGAATGGGTTACAAATCTGATCAGCTAGGCATAAGATGATGTTGACCACCCTCAACCCTTCACCCCACTTTGGCCTTATGCCAAAATTGTATTATATACAATTTATTTCAGCTTTCATCTTACCTATGTCATGCTGTTCTCAATTACCGATCTACATTTGACGTAACTTATATACCCACCATAGATCCACTTCAATCTACCCTTAATTATTTGACTATCAGACCTTAGTACTTATATTTCTAAACCAAGTTCACAACACCGACAATCTGTTGCAAAATGATTTCTACCAAATCCAGATCTAAGAGGTAAGCTGTTTTTCTTCTGTCAGTTGCCGTTGTTTGGTTTTGGAGTAACTTTCTTTTTTTTTTTAAAAAGGTCAATATCCCCCCCACCCGTACTCGTAGCGTTACTTTCTGCTACAGAACTTACAGCCAGAAAAAAACTAAAAGTAAAAATTTTAAAAACATGGAACATTAGCAGTGCAATAATGAAGACATTGGTATTTATGTTTAAAAATAAATTATTTTTAATCTTATATAACCAATAGTTTAAGAATATAATTTTTGTTCTATACAATTTTATGAAACATCGTACAGCAATGTCCAAAAATTCACTAAGAAAGAGCATACACTGATGAAAAAAAGAAGCCCCAAACTTGATTAAAAAAAAATTTTGTCTAAATGCTTATGTCATCAAGAGGAAAGACCAAAGCATTTTTTGAGTATTTTTTTAAAATTTTTAATCCTTTTCTAGCACGTCCAAAATTTTAGCTAAAATCTTTTTTTTCTTGAGTCATCAAAATTGACATAAAATCAATTATGTCAGCCATTATTGATGGTTTTATAAACAAAAGTGAAATTCCCTGTTTAAAAATCTTGTAAAATTCAATTATACTTTTTTTCAAAAGTTATTTTAGAAAAATTAGAAAATATAAAGTATACTTAATGTAATTTGAAAGAAACATTACTTTTTTAGCAGAAAATTTTTTAAGAGAGACATGTCCAACCGTGGTGATTGGTTTTGGGAGGTGTGAATTGACATCAATGTATCAATAACTTACGTCAGGGGAATTTATCTGATGGTAGTGATAAAATTTGGGCTAATTTTAAGTGAACCATGTTAGTATAGTTACATAAAAAAAAAAAAAAAAAAAAAAAGACACTTTCAATTTTTTTTTTTACCTTACGTTTGAGGGAGAATTCTGGAATAAAAATAACATTTAAACTATGAAAAAATACATTTAGAATACAAATTTTATAACAGACAAAAAAAGAGTAACATAACTGTTACACCTATTATAAAATTTTATGGTATTTTATTTTTTTTAATTAAGTTTGATATTGTCTTAGTTATGAAATTTTCCCGAGACAATATAAAAATTAGATAAAATTACCATTAAATGAAACATTTATGAAATGAAATTTCATTTCTTTAAGAAAAATTTAAAAATGCGCCATTAATGGTCACTCACACGCGACATTTTTCAGAAATGTGCTTCCATAGTTTTGTCGGAGATGATTTTTTAATACATTGTTTTTGGCATAAAAAAATTATTTTAAAAATAGATCCATATAACAGATTCTAGTAAGCTTTCTAATTTATGATCTGTAAAAATAGACCTTTTTAATAAGAGCATTTCTAGAGTCATTCAGTTTCAAACTTAAAACATTTATCAAGTTTTTCACATTTTTCATTTAAAATTGAAAAAAATTCACTTCAGACAAACAAAAAAGTCCTTACTCATAAACCCATTAAAAGCTTTTTAAATTAAATAATGTCTTAGTTTATTGAGTTTTGTATTTTACAATTCAGAGCTAAAGTTTGAGTATTTTCAAATAATTCTTTACAAAAAAAAAAAAAAATCGATAATTTTTATTTTTTATTCTTCAAAGTCTTCTGCATTTAACAAAATTTACATTGTTTCGATTTTTTTTTCACGTTTTCATGACATTCTAAAAAAAAAAAAAAATACATTTCTAAAATAAATTATTTCTTAAGTTCTGTAAGTAAGTTTCATTAAAATCCGACAATTATTTGATTTTTTGCAAGAATTTCTACAACTGAAAAAGGCGCTAAAAGAAAAGATTTTCAACCAAAATTTCAAACATTCTAAAAAAGAATAAAAAATTTTAAACAATAATTAAAAATACTTTGGTCCCTCCTCTTAAACTTTTTCGCGATAATACTTTGGGGACTTTTTTCATCAGGGTATGCCACTTTTTACCGAAAAAGTGGACACTAGTTAAAATGAATAATTTTATTTTTTATACATTTAAAACTACTGTTATATTTACTTTTTAAATAACTGATACTTTTTTGAGTTACACTTATTACATTGTTTTTATTGTTTTATTATTATAACTGATGTGGCGTAATTGCACCCAATGTGTTTTAATTTTTTTTATTCTGAAGTGGTGTTATTGAATTACTCTTCAGGAAGGGAAATGTAGTCAAATTCAGAATTATTTATTTGAACATCCATACCAAAAGTAATCTAATATGAAAAAAAAAAAAAAAAATTAAAAACTAAAAAAACACCTTCTGACGAACAGCAACGGGATGAATTTTGCATTTTTTTTTTAAAGTAAATATTGAGTGTAGGTTTTTTTTCTGTCCAATCTGAATGAAAATAATATTTTAATTTATTAAATTACGTAAGCACCAACTATAAGAAAAAATATTTGAGTTTTATATCGATTTTTTTTTTTGGCAAATAAAACAGCAGTTAGCGATTTTTTTGCGTTCATTTCGGAAAGAGAGCATCCATTTTTTTAGTTGATGGTACCTAGACATTCCTAAAAATATTTAGAGTACGTTTTTCTTCATCCAAAGTAAACTTATTAATTATTCAAGAATTAACAATTTTTAATTGCTTAAATATTAATTCTCACGACAACGGACTACTTACGATGCCATCATCGAAGTTAGCTAGTCAGCAATTATAAATGATAAAAGAATTTCGGTCCATAAAGTGTTAAAAAAAACGAGTAATTTGCTTTTTAAGCCCCGTGCTTAAAGAGCAAATTAGCTTAATTAATAAAACGATCAGTCAATGCTGTTTTTCTCAAATTTGAAATCAAATTGACTAAGCACGTGGCTCATTTGGTTCGAAAGGGCGGTGAAGGGTTAATGCATGTCCCTCGTCACACAAAATACCGGATCGCAAGGAAAGTACTTCATTTTTTAAAGAAAGGAGTTTCGTCCGTTTCGGCGATTTTTCTTTTTCATTCTTGTAAATGTAAGACAATCGACCCCACACACAAAAAGAAAGCCTGACCGCATGATTCTAAATTAACAGACAAGCAGCTTTTCCACTCAATTTTAACTCTTTAGTTTTTAAAACCTACTTTTTTTTTTATTGAATGAATCATCGACAATGGGACGTAAAAAAAAAAAAAAAAATCTTCAATTAGAGAAAAAAAAAATTTTAATTTAATATCAAAAAGTTTAAATTACCCTTCCATTCACATTCAGTTATTTTGTATCCCACAAAACTTGTAAATTAACTGATCAAGAAAAGTAATTGTTAAGTTAATTTATTTAAATGTAGATATTTTGCGTTCCGCCCACAGCAAGTATGGAAGCCTATTTTTCTTTCCTTTGTTTTTATGCACACTACACACAACACTGAATAGTATATAAAGTTGTAACATTTAAAATAAAAATCACTTCAGCTTATTTATTTTATATGTTCACTGCACTGTTCAGTGAAATTCTGTTTTTCACAAAAATTACATGAAAAATTTCTCGTTACTTGTCAATAAACAATGAATGCAGGAATTTTAAAATTATGACTCACATTTGAAATTAATTTCGTATACATACATTTTTTATTTTTTCTCTTTTTAGTTTTTAATGATTTCGGAGAAAGACAAGTTCCAAAAGAAAATTACACAGAAAGCAAATGGATGGGCCAAGTAAATAAATAAAATTTACTTTGGAACTTGGCCCATCCATCAAAAATAAGCGAATAAAAGAAAAATGCTGTTGTATTTTTTTTTTAATTTAATAATTAGATAAATTAAGAGTTGTGTGTGTATGCGTGCGTGTTATCTGCGTTTTTTGTTTTTTCAGTATTGGCTAAAATAAATAAAATCGTATTTATTTAAAATTTAAATTGATACTTTTCTTTCTTCCAATATAAAACATACTACTTCACTTAAGTCTTTTAACACGTTTTCTTTCAATGCGTGTCGGAAAACTTGATTATAAAGTGCGTACAACCCCAGAAATTAAAAGTAGAGTAAGCCGTTAATTTTAAAGGAATTTCAAAAGAACGACTTTTTTTATGAAACGGGCACAAATTTAAATATAAGTGTTAGTTCGAAAAAAAAAAAAAAAAAAAAATGTACATTTTTTTTTCTTAATGAACAACCACAAAAAGAAAAGAAAACCTTTGTTTTCTTTCCTCAAGAACTTTTCCCCAGTTGGGCACCTCAGAGAGAGAGATAGAGGAGGAATTGGTTGTCTCTTTGGATGATTTACTAAGCGTAGCTGAGACGTGGCACAAAGCCGAGTGTGAGGATCGAACTCGTTGCAAAATCCATCTTGCGAGACAGGTTTGCTAACCATACCTATCGAAGCGCCTCTGCATTTGCTCTTCTTTCGAGTTCGATCCTCACTGAACGCAGTCTGTATTTATTAAATTTATAACCGTTTGCCAAACTAAGTGAACTAAAATAACACTAACAGCGATATTCCTGTTTCTCATTTTTATTTCATTTCATATTTTTATTAAAAAAAGTTTTCCTGGAAGATATTCAGTTTTTTTGTTTTTTTATGAATAAATGAAAAACGTAAATGTATATTTCCAAATGTGTTGACCAAATCGACTTTAATTACCACCCGAATTTCCTGATAAAATTTTAGTTGAACAATTCGAGTGATAATAATAATATCATCTAACTTTCGGATTTGTCTCGAGAACTTGAATCAGAAATGAAGCTGGGTTGGTATGGATTCGTTAGTAGTAGATCTGTCTGTAGTATTCGTGTTTGTTAGCATTTACTTTTTTAGCTACTCATTCAATTAGTAGATTCGATTTAGTCACAGACTTCTATGATTTATGGGGGAAAAAAAGATGCTATTAGGTAAGAAATAAAAAAATTAATGCCGAGAAGAGAGGAAATTTTAATTTGCGGCGCAGAGTTAGGTTTTACTTTTCGTTCACTGACAAAGTTTTTAAAAATGTTAATGGGAAAAAAATCCCAAACAAACTTCAGTTTAATGTAAACTAAAGGGTAAATTTTTGTTTTATTTCCCGAGCGCTAAAAATCCCTTAAAATTTTCCAAAATTGTTATAATTCCGTGCAAATGATGAACTCGAATTAATAATTAAATTAGGAAGAAACCTTTGTTTGTGCATTAACTTTTTATTTTTATTATATAATTTGTTCTTTTAATTTGTCATTGCTATTCGAAACGGAAAAAAGGATCTATTGTATTATTTAATTTGTTTTTTTGTTATAAATAAAACTACACTTACCAAAAAAAAAAAATTATTTCTTTACGGTAGTGCGTAGTGATTTTCTGCAAGGAAAGTCTGTAAAAAAGAAGTAAATAGGCCCAAAATTATGATTACACCAACAAAGTAGTCAGCAGTGAATGAGTTAACCTTATGGCAGTAATGGGGGACGAATGACCAACAAGAAGTCCGATTTTTAATTGTTGATAACTCCAAAACAGTAGGTTTCTTCATAAATATAATTGTTAATTTGAGTTCAGCAAGTAAATTTGCACGGAAATATGACAATTTTGGAAAAATGTAAGGGATTTTTAGCGCTCGGGAAATAAAACCAAAATTTACCAACTAAAAGTTTGATTTTTTTTTTTTTTCCTCTCCAATAGTATATTTGTAAGTCAAAAGATTCCGGGTGTACTTTTTAGGGCCTTACGAGGGAGGGGGAATTAAGGCAAACTTTTTTTTTATTTGTAGTTTCCCGTAAGCGACGTGAAGAGAACTCCAAGTAACTTGATTTTTTTAGCGACATATTCGTTGAGAGATGAAAAGAATTTGTTCAAGCAATAGTAGTAAAAAAAAAAAAAAACTGTGTTACCTTCCTGAAATCCTGGGTAATGTAATTATGAATAACGAATTCTAGAAGCGAAAAGCGGACACCTATGCAGCATCTTCATAAAGGGTTGTGAAAGGAAAAAAATAAAAGAAAAACGCATTCAAAAACAATTTTTCATGTTCAAACAAAAAAAAAAAAAAATGTTTTTAAAACTTTTTTTTTCGGAAGGGGATGAAGTTCAATTTAATGGGCAATTCATTTTCGAAAACACGTACACACGTCACTTTTTTTGTTTTTTTTATTTCATGCCGATTAATTAATGTAAAACACTAAATTTTAAAATAAAAATATTATTTACCTATCGACATTCCAGCTAAAATCCGTCCAGGTAGATTGTGGTAGAGACCCGAAGTTTCTATAGATGAGGCTATTATAGCGATAACAGTGGATAGAATGACCATGTACCTCCGACCGATCTTATCACACAGCTGACCACAGGTCATAGTTATGGCTAAAGCCATGGCACTGGTTATTCCGACTAAGGTTTGTCTCCAGAAACGTGTAACTGGAATGTCTGTGTTTAGCAAGAGAAGACCTGACACGACGGCCATTTGGTAACCCGTGACCAAAAAACCACAAGTGCTGGCCAGTACAAGACAAACAAAATAGGAGGTCATTTTTGCAGAGTTGTCAGTTTTTTGATTGCTACCAACATCTTCGTTGTTGCCAACCTTTTCAAGACCAGTGTTTTCATCTCGTTCAACGAGTAGTTCGTTTTCTCTATCATCTTTTTTTTCCACTTCGTTATTCATCAGATTTTCTATAAACGAAGGTTGCGTTTTTCTCTCTTCATCACCGTTCTCTCTATCTGAGGGCATTTCTCTTTTGACGACTAAATATTCTCTCTTTCCCTTTCCGTTATCGATTTCTTCATTGTTATTTTCGCTTCTACGGTTATTATAGTCCAATAAATCTTCCTTGTTCAACTCTGCATCTACCAACTTTTCAATTCGGAAACCTCGACTACCCTGAGAAGAGGCACCATTTTTATTGGTAGTGGTTGTTGCGATGACATCGTGAAGTCCATTTTCTTCAGTATCGTCGGCCTCATCGCTGAAATAATAAAGGTACTCCTCTATGCTGGCAGGTGAAGAAGGGTGATTAGCAGATTGAGGAGATGAACGAGTCAATTTTTTCTTCTTGCCGACAACTTTGTACATTTTTTTCAGAGCGGCAAGCGAGTCCTTATTATCCGGGTCTCGTTACTTTTATTGACAGTGTTATTGTACGAAGCAGATTCAACGCTGTTTTTTTGTCGACTACAGCCTTGCATTGCTGCTAGTGCTATATTATTATTTAATAGAAAGGTGAAAGGTCTCTTGGTCGCTTCGGAGAAGTCATATCTTATCTGTCTAGAGGAACAACAAAGAAAAACAGTAGAAAGGGAACAAACGTGGTGGAGATGACAGGCGATCCGTTCAAAAGAAAATGCATAACCAAATAGGTTCACTAATCGAAAGCGCGCATTGCGTTGAACACAAAGAGAGACAGAACGAAAGTAACAGATCTTTTTTTTTTTTTTTTTTCAAGTACGGATGACCAATGATGACATTTTAAATATAACTTTATGGCGTGTTTATTTGGTTTTCCCACCAGCACTAGTGGACGGAGTTTGAGCCCAAGTAAAATTCAGAATTTCGAAAATTAATTTTCAAGACAGGCAAACCTTAACTGGCGCAACACAATCTGACCATAGTTCGATTTTTCTTTTTTACTGAAGCTCAAACATAGTTTATGAATGTTGCAAAACACTGCAAATATTATTTTCACCTTTTCATACGAAGGAAGAGAAAATCTCTTTCTTCATACGAAACAGACTGAGCTATACTTCATTGCATTCAGATGTAGTCAAGAAGCGTTTCACACTATTTGCGGGAACAAAATAATTTTTTTGTTTTTTATGACTCTGCATTATTTACACTGAATTCTTTAAACGATTTATTATCATTATTATTATTATTATTATTATTATTATTATTATTATTATAGTGATATTATTAACTTTTTATGACCCCCAAAACAAGTTATGCGCCATGAGTGATACACGCTTAGGCGGTCATGTATCTTTCGATACATGACTGACGAGGCAGATATTTTCCCTCATTAGGTTACTATTTCTTTCTACGGTAGACCAGTTACCATCCAAGGCTATAGAACTTGATTTGTCCTTCTATTTACCTATAGCTAGGGGAAGAAGAAGAGGAGGATTCATACCTTTCCCAAGGGTAATACATAAGTGACCGTAATAGATTCGACTGGAATTCGAACTAGGCTCTCCAATTCCTCAATCCGAGCCGCTATCCATTTTACTCCACCGTGCCTCCTTAAAAGAATTTGTTGTGCTTAAAAATCACATCACACCCTATTTTAACTTTTTCACACACTATTTGTTTCCAAAACCACCCTAATTTTTCGGCACAAAAAACCTTCAGTGTCGGGGCAAATTGTGATCTTACTCATTACAAAAACATTCTACACGCACGACAAGCTTGTTAACACCTGTTCTACGGTATGTCGTTTCATTAACAGACGTTTTAGCTTCGTTTGACTTGAGAAAACGGGGAATAATCAGTAAAATTGAAAGTCACCACGATACGAGTTTCGTAAGTAGAGCTCTCAGCTCCACAGGGCTGCACCCACGTAATCATTACTAACCTTAGTCTGGCACAAGGCCACACATCAGGGGTAATTTTAATGAGAATCGAACTGATAGAAATAGTAAATTTTTATTTATTAACTCCAAAATACTTGAAAAAAAATGTTACTGTTTCTTTTGTTTGATATAACATTCAATATTGCATATATAAAAATTTAAAAAAAGATAAAAACATTTATTAGTATAATTTATCAGCCAACCATAGTTTACTGGCTATTTAGTGTTAGGAATAATAATGCTTTTTAGCCTTCCAGTAGTGTACAGAGTACTAATATTAGAATTAGCATACCATTGATGCACTAACACTGAATACGAATGTAGAAAGACGAGATACGCGACCGTAACAAACAAAACACTTAACAAGGCAAACAACTTACATACATATATTAAAAAGCATTATTTACATTATTCAGACTATTGTCTTCATCTTTGCCGCCATATTTATTACAACGTTTCGGCCGTTGTACGCTCCGGCCTTCTTCAGGTGGTTGGAATGTCGAACTGAACCCTTTATTTCGCTTACTGGGGTAGAGTGTTCTAGTACAAAGTGCCATGTTTAATGGATGTCAGTATTCAGTTATCTCCTGTTAATTTTCCCTCTGAAAGTTCTCCACACCGGGTATTGAACTCACACTCTTTGGGTCCTGTCACTGGATCTAACCAACGCCTTTATCCACAGCAAAAAAATTGCAATATGAGCACTGGTAAAAATGGCAGCTGAAGACATTAGGTTTATAATACCCAGAAATTCATACACAGATGTCCTCAAGGACACATGGCGTTGGTTAGATCCAGTGACAGGACCCAAAGAGTGTGAGTTCAATACCCGGTGTGGAGAACTTTCAGAGGGAAAATTAACAGGAGATAACTGACATCCATTAAACGTGGAACTAGAACAGTCTACCCCAATGAGCTAAATAAAGGGTTCAGTTCGACATTCCAACCACCTGAAGAAAGCCGGAGCGTACAACGGCCGAAATGTTGTAATAAATATGGCGACAAAGATGAGGACAATAGTCCGAATAATGTAAATAATGTACATAATACCTCATCTCATAAATATAGACAGATACTGAAAGGTTGTAATAAATATGGCGACAAAGATGAGGACAATAGTCCGAATAATGTACATAATACCTCATCTCAGAAATATAGACAGATACTGAAGGGCCGAAACGTTGTAATAAATAAGTCCGAATAATGAAAAATAATGTACATAATATGTCCCAAACAAATGATTATTCATACCGTACAAGGGACGAGAATGTTTACAGAACGAGAACAAAGAAATAACATACCAGCCTTATGACCTTTGACCGCCCGTAGCTAGGTGAATCAAAATTACTTTTTTTTCTCCACTTGTGTTGACGCGCCTGGTGGTCAGGAAGGTAATAACCGTTCCTCAAAAAAACGGAAGTAAAAAGAAAAAAGGGACAGAAGAGTTCTTCTCTCTAAAGGACCTGAACTGTCGTTAGCTTAACCCAAGGGAAAATAAATGTGGTCTCCCTACAAGTACGCCCTCCCTAGACAGGTTCATTAACCTGCAGCAGAGGTACTACTAAAATGTAATAAAAACAAAACTACACAACGTATATTACCAATTTAAAGAAAAATGTTTTTGTAATCGAATGTAAAAGGAAGAGTTCGATGTGGAGGGAGAAATATCCTCTAGTAATGGTTCTGCTGAAACCAAAACCTGAAAAAGAATTATGTCAATAATTGTTTGGGTCATCTAACACGACTACCAGATCTGGTCACAGTCTTTTTACTCCCTCCGGCGCTACTGGTGACAGAGGAGCCCATGCTGAGCAAGGTAGTGTCCAAAAAGGCAGGCTTTAATCTGTCCATAGCAATGTTCTGTGTTGCATTGTTAATGCTTACCGTAAAATATATTGAGTGTCTCTCAAGGACTTTAAAGGTCCCCTGTAGGATGGCTGCAATGTATGGGACTTAGCCAAGTCCCGCACAAAAACACGTGTGCATGTCTGCAGGAGTTTAGGCACTTATATCGGCCTTTGAACCTGTGCAGAAGATTTATAGTTCGCCATTCTCGCAGTAAGCCGATCGACGAACGAGGTCATGTTTAAAACTTTTTGTGGGAGTTGCAGGAAAAACTGTCCTGGGAGTCTGAGTGTGCTGCCATACACTATCTCAGCAGATGAACATTTAAGATCGTCTTTAACTACAGTGCGGAGTCCCAGAAGAACCAACGGTAGATGCTCCAGCCAATTTGCCTGATTCGTCATGGCCCTTAAGGCTGACTTGAGTGTACGATGAAATCGTTCCACTAAGCCATTTGCCTCAAGATGATAAGCGGTGGTTTTGATTCTCTTACTCTCCAAGATCCTCATCAGCTGGTTGACTCAAATTACCGCCCTCTGTCTGCAGTAATTACAGCAGGGACCCCCAAACGAGACACCCACCCTGAAACAAAAGTCTTTGCTGTGGTATGTGCAGTAATGTCCGACATGGGAAGAGCCTCACACCAACGGGAGAAACGATCAACACATATCAATAGATATGTCTGTCCCTCACATGTGGGGAGTGGTCCTGTATGTCAACGTGCACATGTGCAAACCGCTCGTCGGGTGATGGAAAGAATCCAGGAGGTGAGCGGGTATGTCTCCCCACTTTGGCCCTCTGACACGGTACACAGGTTTTTGACCATTGCCGAATGCCAGTTTTCATGCGTGGCCAAACAAATCTATCTGTGATTAGCTATATTGAGGCATTATCCCCTGGGTGGAACAAATTGTGCATGGAGGAGAATAATGTCTTCCGCATTGACTCAGGCACGAAGAGGCGTAATCGTCCGGTGCTGGTGTCACATACAACTTCCAATTCCATGTTTGGGACATGCATTTTCGACAATGTCAAGGAAGTGTGGTTCTCTCGTAGTAGATGCAGTAGTTGCTGATCCTTTTCCTGTGCCTCCACGAATGGTTGATATTCCAAGTACGGGTCCAGCACAAAAGCATTGATGCCACGAGACATGGTGTCTGCAGGTATATTGTTGGCTCCCTTGATGAAACGGATATCTGAAGTAAATTGTAGCAGATAATCCAAATGTCTGGTTTCACGTGAGGAATACTTGTCGGAGTTTGACTGAAAAGCCCCGAACAAGGGCTTGTTGTCTGTCAGTAAGTAGAAAGTCCGCCCTTTCAACAAATGTCGAAAGTAACGGACAGCTGAATAATCTGCGAGAAGTTCACGTCCAAATGTGCTGTACCTGGATTCTGTAGAAGTTAGTTTCTTGGAAAAGAAGGAAATTGGTTTCCGGCGGCCATCAATGTTCTGCTGCAGCACTGCATCTATACCAATAGAAGAGGCGTCAATTGCCAAACACAACTTGCTACCTGGGACAACATGGGACAATTCAACTGCTTGGGACAATAAAACCTTAAATTGAAGGAAGGCTGCCAAGGCAGGGTCAGACAAACTATTTCACAATTTTTTACATCAGTTAAAACATCTGTCGAAGGTTTTATGACCTGCTCACAATTTGACAGGAACCTTCGAAAAAATTCACCATCCCTCATGGTATCTGACACGGGAAAGTCAGAGATAGCCGCCACTTTAAAAGGGGGAAAGTGAAATTCCAGTTGAATTAATACGATGATCTAGGAAAATTACTTCAGATTTTCCAAACTCACACTTTACTGGGTTGATAACAACCCCAAATTACTCAAAACGTTCGAAAACGAGCTGCAAATGTTAAATATGTTCTTCAATAGAAGAACTGGCTATAATGACATCATCCACGTAGGCACAGACAAAATGCAAACTGTGCAATACCTGGTCGATAAATCTGTGAAAAGACTGTATTGCGTTTCTTAGTCCAAATGGCACGCGTAGAAATTCAAACAACCCAAATGGTGTTGTTATGGCAGTCTTTGGAATGTGTTCGGGTTCTACCGGAATTTGATGGTAGGCCCTAATAAGGTCTAATTTGGTAAATATGGACTTATCCTGAATGATAGCCGTTACATCATGTATATGAGGAATGGGATAACAGTAACGTTTAGTGGCAGACTGAGTGCCCTATAATCACCACGCGCGCCAAGTACCACCATTTTTGGGTACCAGGTGCAAAGGAGATGCCCAGTTATTC
Source organism: Acanthosepion esculentum (assembly GCA_964036315.1). Lineage (NCBI taxonomy): Eukaryota > Metazoa > Mollusca > Cephalopoda > Sepiida > Sepiidae > Acanthosepion > Acanthosepion esculentum. The sequence goes on from OZ038500.1 coordinate 103,124,700, forward strand.
TTTGATGGCCGGATAATACCCAGTCCCATCATTTGGTTAAATTCAGCTTTCGCCACACTCAATTTTTCAGGTGCCAGTCGACGAGGACGGCTGTGAACAGGAGGACCGCTTGTAGCAATGTAGTGTGTGATATTGTGGGTAGAGTATCTTTGTGAAAAGACGGTTTTATAATGCTCACAAACGTTTTAAAAATTCACAAAATATAGGGTTATCTTCTATGTTAGCCACAGTAGGACATAATGGAATTACATTATGAATAGCGCCAGGCGATTGAGTATTTGTCTTACGGTCTGTCAGACAACATCTGTGAATATCAATGAGAAGACCAAATTTGTGTAAGAAATCTGCACCCAATATGGCCTTCTCTACATGCGCAAGGACAAAGAAATGGGTGAAAACCGGTCTCAAACCTAAATTCAATGTAAGGCTCTTCTGACCATAAGTCTGGATGAGTGACTTATTCACGGCCTGTAGGGTAAGTTTTATGTTGGCCTTTTAACTTGTCTGCCCTAGTGGCAGGAATTAAGGATATTTGCGCACCACTGTCCACAAGAAAACGTAAACCAATAGTGTGGTTCGAAACAAATAGTAAGAGACAAACATCTCCCACGTCGGCGCACCGACTCGCCTCCGGTCGCCAGCTTAGGCTTTTCCTTGTTGCGAATTGAACGAACAGGGTGGCTTACAGTAATTAGCCCTATCTCCAAATTTCCTGTGTAAGTAACACATTGGGTCCTTGCTACTAGCTTTTGCGTGACCTCTACTTTGGGAGTGTGGAATCTTCCACGTCAGCCAGTTAACCCCTGTTGGGAAATGCACTATTCCTGTTGTGATTTTTACCAACATCATACTTACAAAATATATAACAAGCATTCATTGGTCAATCACCTCCAATCTAGTTTGTTGATTGGTCAGTTTCGACTAATCAAATCGCCTGCACGCGACAGGTCTGTTTTCGCGCCAACTAAAGTTGATCCAGTCACGGGATACAACAGATTATAAAAACCAAAACACTCTCGCCCTCTTCGTTCTCTCTCGCGTCTCATCTCCGCTGCCAAAATGTGACCCTTAAAGAACTCCCGTCTTGACTAATGCAGTCAGACGTAAAAGAACTTTACAACAATCACGCAAATACAACTCTTAACTTTCTGAACTCTTATCAACTTGTACAATACACAATTCCAAATATTCAACACGAACTCAATCTTCTAAACTACAGTTTAATAATTAATTCTACCCTTATGAGCTCAGGTACAAATATTTCCTAATCAAAGAGACGTAACTCCGTCTAACCTTTCAGTTTACATGCATGTACGTCAAATACTTAATAAATTCAATTGTTATGTTTCGAATCATTATTTTTGTCTTTTATTAATTGTTGTGAATGGAAGATTATGAACACGCACAATTTTAAGCCTTCTGATCATTCAAACCTTCTGATAGCTCTTAACATCTTCACACATCCCCAACAGGAGCGAAGAATGTTAACCTTCTGTAACCGTCTTCCATCCTAGGCTCTAACCTTCGGTGATCCTCTAGGAGTCTAACCAGCGGATCTGGTTCTTGTGTTTGTACGGCGGAAACGGGAGTAGTGTATCCCGAAGTTACGCCTGCCACATTATCTGCTATTTTAGGCAGCTTTTCGAAGGGTGCATCTTCTTCACCCACCGCAGCTAAAACAGCGTGATACGCAGACGGCAAACGCTGGAGAAAAATATGACGTATAATGCCATCTTCATTACCTTCTCCAGCTAAATGTTACAAACGACGTAAAAATTGCAACGGCTTGCTGTCTCCCAATTGTTCCTCGTGCAGGAGTTGCGACAATTTCTTTTGCTGAGACATAGACGTCCTCCGAGCAAGTTTCTCTTTCAACTTGTAATACGGCTTGTCTTTCGGCGGAGAGATAATAATTTATCTCACTTCCTGGACAGCTTCGAGAGGCAACTTGGAGACCGCTAAATTAAATTTCGTTTTCTAAGAGGTAATTCCTCTCAGTTTGCACTCCGACTCTAACTGTGCGAAAAAATAAACCTGGGTCCGCTTTAAAATAAGCTAAGCTGACAGTGTTCACCACCGACACAGCGGCTTTTCTTTCCTCATCCATATCGTATATACTTTATCAAAAAAGTTAGTCACAATGCTAAGTACAAAGGAAAAAAAACGTACACAAAAATTTTAAACAAAAAAATCAGAAGTAGCTATCACTGTTATTACCAATATCAACCTCCTACTCCCACTAATGGGTGTTGTCAGTTCTAGCAGTAAGTTAATGACCGGCCTGCATCCAAGAGCGAGGCAGTCTAACGTTGCCGACTGGCGCCAAATTTAAATTCGGGATGGAAGAAGGAGCAAATGAGGAAGAGTCATCTTATACGAGTAATCATTCCTATATCGCAAATTATTTGTGTCGAAAGAAAAATTCTCTAACACATGAAGTTAACAGTTATTTTTGCAAATTGCAAAAATATACTGACACGTTGGAGTCACAACTTAGTATAATTTATCAGCCAACCATAGCTTACCGGCTATTTAGTGTTAGGAAGAATAATGATTTTTAGCCTTACAGTAGTGCACCGAGTACTAGCATTAGTGTAGCCATTGATACACTAACGCTGAATGCGAATATAGAAAGACGAGACACGCGCCCGTAACAAACAAAATATTTAATAAGGCAAACAAGTTACATACACATAAAAAGGATTTACATATGTTCCAAAATAAATGATTGTTCATACTGTCCAAGAGACGAGAATGTTTACAGAACACAAAGAAATAACATACCAGCCTTTTGGCCTTTTACCGCCCGTAGCTAGGTGAAGCAAAATTACTTTTTTTCTCCACTTCAGCCTGTCCAGTTTCCACGTGTGTGGACGCCCCGGTGATCAGGAAGATAATAACCGTTCCTCAAAAAACGAAAGCAAAAAAGAAGAAAAGGGGACAGAAGAGTTCTTTCCCATGAGTTTAACCCAAAGGAAAACAAATGTGGTCTCTCTACACATTGTTATAAGTGTGTGATTTTTCCTTTAAAAATAACTTTTGATAAAACTTTAAAAGCTATTGTTATTAAATAATTACTTAGGTTAAAATTTTCTTTCTTAAATTTGACTACATGTGAAATTATAAAAATTATTTTTAATATAATCGTTAATATTAAAAATTGTAGGAGAAAAAACAAAATTAATACAGAAACTATTTTAATAAAAATGATACTATTCAATTGTATGAAAAACTAATTAAGGTAATTTATTGAAATTATTACGGAGTCGTTAACTGGGTGCCCTGTGATTGGATGAAAAACAACCAATCACAGGTTACCTTTTTAGATCTTCACCAAACCCTCACGAGAGCGGTTTTACGAACCCTCTTCCTCTTTTGCTTGTTGGGACCTTCAGAGACAACACGTTCCCCGTCTGCACTCTCCGTCATCTAAATACCATGACGTGTGAGGATTTGGATAGCAACTGAAGCACAGAAGTCAAGGCTCTATTTCTTCAACCCAGCCAAAACGACACAGGAAATGTAAAACCGTTAAAAGGACGCATCTTTCAGATAAGTTCCGCAAACCCGACTGTTTGCAAGAAAACTTTCCTCTCTTTTTCTACAAATACAAGTATTTTCAAACATCTTCATCTGCGTTGTGTTCCTTTCTTCTTGGCGGCGTCACAATATTTTCGTTACCAAATATAATTGGGAAAATCCCAATAAATTAGAATATTACTAACTCGTTTTCTTTGAAAAAGAAATCACCAAAATGAAGACAGTTTAAACTTTTCGTAGTAAAATGTTACAGGATGTGCTCGACTTTGATGTTGTCAAAAACCAGACAAGCATGAATTGAAAACAGTTGCAGTTTGATTGGATAATGACTCTCGATTTTTTAACCAATGAGGATTTAAAAAAGGTATAGGCTCACCTAAGGAGTTCTTTTTAAAGCAAGTTTTGATCTACGTGTTTGCTATATAAAAGAGAAAAAAAAATGGTGCAAAATCAGAAGGAATGGACAACACTCGGGCGAAGGGCCCTCATCGGACAAAATAAATTGACCGTACTATACGTATAAAGACTAGCCGGTTGTGTAAAGGCTGTGATCTGGTGATAAAAGGTTACTACGACTCGTGTTATTGTTGAAGAAGAAAACGAAGAAACTTCTAAATTTGATGTGAATGCCTTTTATGATGATTTTCATCTTATTTATGAGTGACTTTTATAAAATTATAAGTTTTTAGTAACCCTCATTTCAATTTCAAACATTTTCTTGAATATCATTGTTTGTTAAATAAAAATAAGCTTCGAGAAATTTCCATAACAAAACAGTCAAAATTTGTGCAAAAGTAGGCCCAACCGACATTAAAAAGAATCTTTTTCAAATTCATCCCTAATTTAAATGTTTCAAGAAATCTTATTGGCTAAAAAATAAAAAATACAACATTCGCCCACGCATTTCTCAGAAAAATTCGCAACAGCTACCAAGCCCCGTTGAGCCGATTTCGTTGTTAAAAAAACTATAAATAGAAATAGTAAACGAATTTTCGTCGCATTTGAGATTCACACACGCGAAAGAAACAAACTTTCTTTATGAGAAATTAGAAAAATTTACACAACAAACTTTTTCACTCAATATCTTTCATAGAAAAATCTTTTGTCTAAGTTAAATTCAACCCTTTTTAATCAAAAGCAGACAACATTTTAGACATTGAACATTTCCGAAGCAGCAAAGAACTTTTTCTCTACACCTTTGCACGCATCATTACAAGCAAAGAAATTGTGTATATAAAATTTAATCTGTTGTTTCAAACATATATTTTTTGTCGTCATTGAATATCGTTACCATTTGGCCATTTCTTATAATTTATGTTTGTGAATATTGCATATTTTATTTGCAGCACAATTTTAAATATTCACGCAGCCTTCCTAAATCCACTACAAGTTCATCTCATTCGGATGTATTTTATAAGCTTGTAAAAGTTTCTAGACACCGGTTCCATGAATCCGAATAATTGTCAAAAGGAAACAGAAAAGCAGCTTTGCCTGAGGTAAGTAAAACTTTTCTTACCCACTTCCACTTCGAACCTCAGCTTTCAACCTTTGAACCTGCAACATTTTGAATTTTGAACTTTTCAATGTAATTAAATTTCTTTTAAGGAATTGATGTACATGAGCTGTTGGTTGAATAGAAAGTTGTTAAAATTCTCTTGTTAAGGAAAACATTTACTTAACATGAGTTGTTGTTGTTTCCTAAGAGAAAATGAACTTGTCTTTTGAAAGAACTGTTAACCTGCCGTGATAATCTAAGGCGTACAAGGGTTGTTTTCAAGGCCTATATTGTAATTTACATTTGTTTATTTTGATATTTTATCATTCTAATAATGTAGTGAAAGAGATAATCAGCTACCTTGAAAAAATGTCGTGTTTTGTGTACGATTTGCCGAAGAAAATTTACCAAAAAGGAGTTAGCAAAAATCTACTTTAAGGAACAGATGTTAATGCTCTTCCCTCCCCTGAATGGCGTGACCAATCAGAAAGATCTCCCGGTGAACAAAAGCCGTTGTTTTTCGCTTATGTTGCAGATTTGAATTTTCTGAGCTTGGTGGACGAACACGCGTTTTTGCTGGTGAGAAGTGAAGGTTGTATGTGTGACCCCATTTTGTCGTTTCTACATTGCCTGCTGGACTGTTACGACAGACTATCGTTTGAACTGTGATTTGGCTACAAGTGTTGCGGTCGAGAGACAGAAGAAATCTATTGCAGACGTTTATTGCTACTATAAGTTGACAGTTTTTTATTTTCTTTTCTTTACAACGACACCAAGGTTTTTTTTTCAAGGCCTATATTGTAATAATTGTAATTTGCATGTGTTTATTTTGATATTTTATCATTCTAATAAAGGTTTATTTTTTCACAAATTTCACTCGGCGTAAGAGTTCTCTTGTCGTTTTTGTAAGCTCCTCATTTCTATTTACATTATTTGGACTATTGTCCTCATCTTTGTCGCCATGTTTATCACAACGTTATACGCTCCGGCCTTCTTCAGGTGCTTGGAATGTCGAACTGAACGCTTTATTTCGCTCACTGGGGTAGACTGTTCTAGTTTCACGTGCCATGTTTAATGGATGTCAGTTATCAGTTATCTCCTGTTAATTTTCCCTCTGAAAGTTCTTCACTGCCATAACCAGGTATTGAACTCACACTATTTGGGTCCTGTCACTGGATCTAACCAATGTCTTTGTCCACTGTGCCATGTGTCCTCAAGGACACATGGCACGTTGTAATAATTAAGATTATTAAGATTAATAACGCCTTTATCCATTGTGCCATGTGCTCTTGGGTAGGAGAATTAACAATTACAATAATTATTAATTAATAATAATTAATTATTAATTAATCTTAATAATCTTAGGGTTGGGAACTTTTTTACATGGTTATAAACTCTTTGGGTCCTGTCACTATGCCATAATAATTTAATAATAATTAATTATTACTGTGTCCTTGAGGACATATGGCAAAATGGATAAAGGCGTTAGTTAGATCCAGTGACAGGACCCAAAGAGAATGGGTGAACGCATGCAAATTTGTTTGCGAGATCAGCTGGATATAAATTCACGACGCAAGAGAGGAGGACAACAATTCGTTTTTGGAATGCTGTGTTGTTTTTCGTACAGAGAGACTTTGACAGTAAGAAAACGATTACATGGATCAGTTTCACACAAGCTATTTCGGCGAAAATGTCAGAGGGGAAGTTTGACCTAAAACTTTTTCCTGAGTTTGACGGCTCTGCTGTGTCTGGGCCACATCTGAGGTCGAATAGATTGAGAAGGCTGGGCTAGTCTGTAAGATGTGTCATTTTAAACATCCAGAACACGTAGTCCTTTAAGGCTAATAGTTGATGCGTTTGCTGTCTACCAACAGCTGTGATAGAGCGGAAGAAAAGGAGGATTTCATCCAGATAAAATCCACATTGGGCACTCAGCTTTTGCTACGGACGGTTTTCTGGCTTATGAGCAAAATTTGCTGAGCGACGGCTCCGTCCCGGAGAAACAGTAGATGTCTATCTGGCGGAGTTACGAAAATTTTCCATCCTGTTCGGTGGAATTAGCCTGGTATGTGCGTTCGTGCGGGGGTTACCAGACCAAGTTAATCATCTCCTCCGCGCTTTGACCCGGATAGACAAGTTGTCTATCGACCAGCTATCGATAGGTTTTGAACCCAAAATGAACTTAGTAAGATCTACTAAATTCAGTACAACTGAATTTTACCTAGCCCACTTCTCATCCCCAAAGAAGTTGTGGGGGACAAGATTTAGCGAACTATTTACATTGAATCCTACCAAAATGTATGAATCCAGAATCTGACCGGAGGCACTTTTGGAAGGGTTTTGCCTGGTTGAAGGTACTTATCGACAGTCAGCTGGTTTCCTAATAAAAGGGTCTTTGTGGGGAAATAACGCCCATAATGTCATTCCCTCGGATACATATCTATATAAATAAGAGCCCGCAGGTAAATTAGTTTCGCCGTAATTGTTTGTTGCATGTTTTCGCGTCCATGTTTTCCATAAAAAAGCAATTAATTCTTTTTGTGGTTTAAGTCACCAACAGAACAGTTTAGCTTTAATTCCCATTATCTTTCTCTTTGTAAAATTTGACACCATTTCTTGGAATCAATATTTAAACGAGTCTTCTATTGTCTGTAAAAATTATATAATAAAAAAGAAATGGGAAATTATATAAAAGTAATTGAAGTGTAAATTAAAAAATAATACAATAGACTAGGTTTGTTTATTACACATTATTGAAGGGTGTGTTTAAAAAACATTTATTAAAAGAAGAAAGCTACTGATATGTATTTTTTAAATAAAGGACTGCCAAAATGAAGCCAGGCGGTTAGTAAAAATGGCTTGAATAAAATTTGATGCGTAAAATTGATGTTATAAAAGAACTCTAAAAATGAAGTCTGATGGTCTATAAAAACAGATTCATGTATAAAATCTAGTTTTCAAAAATTTGTAGAAAAATGAGAAAATCATGTCTTATGGATTGAAAACTCACCCAAATAAATTTTGCCAACAGGTATGTTTGAAAGAAAAACATTTTGTGATTGTCTAACCAAAATTATGCCCTTTGGTTTTCAGATTTTGATTGAATTCGGAGCCGATTTGTGGCTAGTTAAGAAGTCTGGTTTGTCTGACGAATAGAAGGATTTCTGCATTAATAAGGATGACATCAACTGATTCTAGAAGTTGAACAAAAGAAAAACTAAAAGCCACCAACGACGACCATGACGGAAAGAGAGAAGTTGAAAGAAAAAGAAAAGGGACTAACAAAAGAAAAAGAAATAAAAGCAGTAAGGAGAACATTTTACAAATTTTGAGATATAAGATTATCATTCTAGAATTGTTTGTGAAGGTTTGTCCCAAAATTAGAGGTATTAATCCTGATTTTGAAAGTACGAGATTTATGGTTATGAAAATACGAGATTTATCTCATCCCAGTTCGTAAAACTGGACTATTGTCTAAATAAACCATAAATCCAGTCGCTTGTGAATTTGTATTTCCTTCTTTACGTCTTTCGACAGTCGAATGAATTTAAGTAAGTGAACATTTTGTTCATAATAATTGTTTTTATGAGCCCAAAAGAATTGTATTTAGACCTTGTTATCTTGCATAATTGTTTGGCCCACAGTGGCACATTTTATGCAAGCTTTTTTGTAAATTTTGTATTTTGTGCTATTATTATTTTCCATGTCATTTCATAAATTTAAATTTCCTTTGAAATTTCGAACCGGAGTAAGAGTCTTTTGTTTTTATTTTTACGCCAATATTAATACCCGGGATAAGAGATTTGCATTCTCTCTTCTTCTCCACCCCGAAAAAAATCCTTTTTGGTCTGCTATATAATTCAAACGATAACGTTTTTAAACGAGCACTTCCAGATATTGAAAGCGTTGTGTTTGAATAATAAAAGAATTTCGTTATTTTGCTAGCATTCCAAAACTGTTTTAGAGAGACTCTCATGGCTAAAGACTCATCAGTAGATATTACAGCGTATGGTAGTCATGAGGCATTTCATTTTTCATGTAAGCGGTTAAGATATAAAAACATCTTGTAGATTTTGAGAATTTCATCTTAACAAAATAACTAAATTATGATTTGACCTCAATTAAAAAAAAAAACGAATCAATGTAATTGTGTTTTGTTGAATATATCGGGTTATCTCCTCCTAATTTCCTAACCTTTCAACAGGGGTCTCTCTCCCACGTGTATAAATACGCGTTCATCCTTCTCTTTTTCTCTTTTTCCAGCTTACGCCTCGGGCGGCCATTCTCGTGGGATGATGAGGTAAAACAATCTCTTTTTCTCTGCTTACGCGCACGTGTGAGCAACTATGTCGATTTCGGTCGCGGGCCGAAACCTCCTACGTGCGGCGAGGTACAAAAGACTTTCTCTAAAAATTTCCAATATGTGAACTCTTATACACAACCAGCGTTTCCCATATTCTGGGAACACGCTAAAACAAAATTCACCCGTACGGACACTCAACTAAAAACACACACACAAACAACTTTCCATACAGACACTAACATTTTATTCATGTCTTCAATGTATTGTAACTCGTGTTTTAATCTATTTGTAATTCACGTATTAATATATATTTGTTCACATACATATATATCGGTCTCGTTTGTTTTATTTTGCTTTCTTTGAACTCCATCATAGTCCAACATTACTATGTAGCGGGACTGGCCAGCAGGAAGTCTTAGTCCAGAGATTTTATCCTCACATTCACCCGCCGGTCCTCTACAAATCATCAAATTGCAAAGTGAATTCTAAGCTTCTCAAAAGCTTTGAAATATTTGTAAAATAGCAAAATTCTATTTCTCTTATTTCGTGAGAAAATAAGAAGTAGCACCAAACGAATGATCTCCAACAACACGAACAGAGGCAGTCACTGAATCTTCGCTAATTATAAAAGTTTTTTCTCAACGATAGATTCTTCCGTGGACCAACTGTTTCAAAGTCTTGGATTTTGGACGTTAGGATTTTTAATATAAAAGAACCTGGACGACTGAATTTGTGGATCAGAAACACAATGAGTTTTTTTTGTTTAAAATATGTACTCATTTTCAAAATATTGAATTTTTCTTCAATAAAAATTTTTCAAATACGACTTTCCCAAAACTTTGTCTTCAAAATAAATGTGTGTTTTTGTTATGATGTTGATTTGGGGTTAGTAGAGACAAACGCCAAATAACACGTAACAATAAAAAGGGTTTTAATAGGTTGGTAAAAAGGTACAGAAATCGCCTGAGTAGTCAATAACTAGCTCATCCAAGAACTTCTCTCTTCCTGTCTCTCACATGCCACTATTTAAAGTCTTTGTTCCCAGACGCAGACAAGTTCATATTCAAGAGGGGTGGTAGGTTTCCGACACAACAGTTTTATACACATTGCAAAAAATACGGATTTTTTAAAAATCGTTATTTTTATTACTCTCTGTATTCTTTTCAGCGATGTACCCCAGTGTAGCACGACCCATGGTTTAGGAAGTAATAACTTTGAGAGAACCAAATTCACTGATGTTTATTTAATTACTGCTCATTAACATTTCTATTAAAAGAAAAAAATAGACATTTATGAATGGAATTAATCGCATAAAATTAATGTAAAAAGTGAATAATTTATTGAAATCTCATAAGTACGTTAATGTGGTCGTCAGTGACAAACGCGTTTGCTTCACTCCATCTTAATATCTTCAGGTCTTTGAATCGGTTAACAATGGTTGATGACGTGTAAATTTCATAAGTGAAAAAAGAAATGAAAAACATCTAAAGTGGATGGATCGAGGTTTAATAATTTACAAACAATGGATTGTAGATGACGACTAATAAACATAGCTAGCCAGCAATTTTCTATTTTACTGAATTCGATCCACCACTCTTGCGACCCTGTAATTCAATTGTTCAGGGTGTTTTTTATATTAAAAATTCGAACGACCGAATTCGAAAAAATAATAAAACAAAAATAAAGAAAACATGGCGTGCCTGTTAAATAAATTATTTGTATTTACAAAAATATGTACATGAATTCAAAAGTGTCAAAAAGGATCAAAAATAGCCTTCAGTTGAGTTAATGTCTTTGGATAGTTGGTCTATAGAAAACTCTATGCTTTAGGAAAGACTTTTAGTGGTAAAAAGCTGTGATTGAGAAAAAACGTTGATCGTCAGCGAAGATTCACTGACATCCTTGTTGTTACAGTTGAAGATGATTCATTTGAAGTGGCTGACACGTATTTCTTTCAGCACGCGTTGGTGAGAAGGGAAAAGCTGTATAACCTCGTTTTGTCTTGTGTTTCGACGGCTTGGAGAGAGTCGCATCTCTGCTGCCGAAAGTCGAAATATGTAGGTTTTTAGAAGAAAATTTCCCGAGAGCAGGCCTGAGAAAAATAGGATATTAGTTTTCTCTGCTAGGTCAAATATTTCACATGGTGATGTTAATTTCTAACCATTAGACACTTTGATTTAAGTGGTGTGTGCTGTATTGTGAACTCTTTTTGGTATGTTTGTAAATAGTATATATTATTGAGTAGAAAATAAAGTTTGGGCGTGGTTTATGATATGCATGCGCGTATGTAATTGTGTTGGAAATAGGGTTTATTTCCTATAAATCTGTGTCAAACTAACTTAAATAAATAAGGAGAACAGAATGGCACCATATTGAATTGAATATGACACCATATTGAAATTAATTTTATATAATTAGATGAATACGCAAAAATTTCACAGATGTTGACAACCAGGTTTATCGATCTGCTATTGTAACAGCTTTTACTTGTATCTTCTCATTCTCTCCCTTATACATTCAGGTCTTAGTTGTCCGCCTATAAATTTATCCAAATGTTATCTGAGAAAAACGAATGAGCAACACACAAATATTTTCCCCTACATTCTTTTTTTCCCCTTTGTTTGCTCTTTCTCCGGAAGAAAATTCAATATCTTCATAGATTAATTTCATGCAAGTTTTACGCCTTTCTTTTTCGACCTGACTTCCAATCTTTCATTCATTGTCTCTTTATATTCAGCCAGCAAATCTGTCTCTCCATGTCTTTCGTCTCCACCATTTCCTCATTTCAATTTGTGTTGCTGACACCGTTACAATTATACAAAATGTGCGTCCATTTCTAATAACGATCCACCACAAAAAATCAAAATTAAAATAACATGAAATAACATATATATATATATATATATATATATATATATATATATATATGTATATATATGAAGAAATATAGTCTTAAAGTGTGCTATATTTATGGAATAAAGTGCTCAATATCAGAGATAGAGCGTGTGTAAATATAAAAGTGAACATAGAAGTCAACATTTAGAGGCGACAGTCTGTTTTATGCTAGATGCAATCATCAGGCTACGAGTGCTGTTATTTTTCTCGGCTATTTATATATACGGGGCAGTGGTGCATTGTGGGTAGGCTATTTTGGCGGTTATTTTACCTGAAGTCATTTATTTGTTTATTTATTTATTTGTGTCAAATTATTTTGCTTGTTTTTATTTATTTTTATTTTTTATCTTATATAATTTTTTTTTTTAATTTGATCGGTTTTTTATTAACGTAGTAAAAATTTGTTTATATAGCTTATTGTGGGTAGTCTATTTTGGCGGTTATTTTACCGGAAGTCGTTTATTTGTTTATTTATTTATTTGGGTCAAATTATTTTGCTTGTTTTTATTTATTTTTATTTTTTATCTTATATATTTATTTATTTATTTTATTTTGATAGGTGTTTTTATTAACGTAATAAAAATTGCTTATATAGGTTATTTAATAGTTTTGTTTTTGTTTGGGAAGATAATTAAAGCTATTTGTTCAATTTTGGGGTTGATTGTTGTGGTTTGTTCTAACTATTATTTTGGCGGGAACAGTTTTTAATTTGTTTATTACTTCATGTATTTATTTAGATTGATTATCTTTATTTATTTATTCTAACGGCTAGTTTATCGGTATCGGTTGTTAGTTTATTTATATATTTGGATGTATTTAGATCAATTTATTATACTTGTTGTTATCTATTTGTTACACTGTATATTTTCACTTTTTGGTTTTCGATTTTTAAGTAACGCAGTATATTATTTTTTATTCATTTTTTTTTTAAAATAAATAAAATAAGCAAAATAAATTAATCCAAACAAATTACAGGATCACACCTGTTAGAATAGACGAAATAGAATAAAAAAATAAGAAACAAAATCAATAAATAAAGTAAATAATAAAAAAATTAGCAAACTATTATGACTAAAATATTAGACTATAAAAATCAAACAAAAAATCGGATGAAAAATATCTATAACTGTTATATAACGATAAAAAATTAATAAAAAAATAATATACTGCGTTACTTAAAAATCGAAAACCAAAAAGAGAAAATATACAGTGTAACAAATAAATAACAAGTAAAATAAATTGATTTTCTAAATTGTCCTCCAAGGTGGAAACGAGACAGGGCAGTCATTGGTTCATCAATCAGAGGACTCGTTACTTGCTGGTTACAGGAATGCTGTGAAAGAGTTCCTCTGGACTGGCCATTTCCTTTATTATTTTAAAAGGAGACGTTACATATGTATATATTATAGCGATAAACGCTATTTTTAGTAAGCACGCGTGTTTGAGTTAACACCATTGTTTTTAATGTTCTTAAACAGTGAAATTAATATCAACCGGCCTAGTTCGAAGTCCTTCTAAAGATAAATGTGCCTCACAAGAGTAATCGAACGCGTATCCGTTTTTCTTCCACCAGGGATACAACTTCTATAGCCGAACAGTACCGTTACCAATTTGGTAAGGTCAGGATTCAATTATCTACTTACGGAATGTACATCTTGGAAAGTTTTCGAATCTATTTTTGCTAGCCTCGTTTTCGTACCCGAAACCTAAACACAGTAATTTAATAATGAATAATGTCGAATCAAAAATTCCATTTAAAAACATCTATATACTTTTTTCGTTGCACCTGGTTGTCATTTTTCTTTAGAGCTTTATCTGCTACTCTTCCTCTTTACCTCCTCCTTCTTCATATCCACTTTACTTCTTCTTCCTTCATATGCTCTTAACCTTCTCCTTCATATCCTCTTTACCTCTTCCACCTCCTCCATATCCTCTTTACCACTTCCTCCTCCTTCATATCCTCTTTACTTCTTCTTCCTCCCCCTCCATATCCTCTTTACCACTTCTTCCTCCTTCATATCCTCTTTACCTCTTCTTCTTATCCTTCTTACCTCTTGCTCTTCTGAATTACTTCCTGCTTTATGTACGTTTATCAGCTAGAAAGCATAACTCACACAAGTGCAGAAGTAAAAAAAAACGGGCAGAGAGAGTCAAAAACGGTTTTACATACAAAAAAGGATAATTGCAGGTAAATTAATGGCAAAAAATCCTGTGTAACGCGTTTCTTTCTTCAAAAGACTTCTTCAGACTTGAATATTTTTTATTGATGGGGTTCTATATATACGAGGGGGTGGCGAGGGAATAAAAATATAAATAAACACATTTTTATAATAAACCAGAAACGCTAAAGAGGCAGGAACGCTTAACTTGAAATTTAAATTTCTGGCGTCAGATGTGACTAGATGTACAGGTGAACCGATTTCATTGAGCGTCTTACAGCTTACGGGAATGGAGAGGAAAGATGTGGCGCTGCCTTTTCATTGGACCTTGAATTAGAGTGAGAACTTTCGCCTCGTAGAACCACGTGGGTCTGCAACTGCTAGAATTGGGAAATCTCTCTCACTCACCTCTTCCACTCCGTCACTGACAAGTAGTCAGCATAACTTCCCAGTGAAATCACTTGCATACTTAAACGCATTATTAATATATTATTTTACATACATATATTTTATTAATGTGTCTTGTTAAAATGAATAATTATGCTAGCATATATATTTTATATGTGATAGAAATAAGAATAATTAAAATAGAGCACATCGACTGAAAATAGTTATTAAATTAGCACACATTATTTATTCAATATGGCCTCTCTCTGTGATAACCAGCAAAGATTTTGCAATATTTGTTTCCGACTTTGATAGAAGAAACCACGGAAGAAAATAATATATAAATTTCTATGCATCAGGACAATGTTAAGCCAACTGGAAAATATTCAGCATTTCAATTTTATGTTTCCTGTCTGTGCTAGCGTTTTTATATAACCCGACACATATATGATTTTATGAAGAAAAAAAATTACTTTCGTTTGATGACATCCTTCGAGAAGATGAAACGCATTTTACAGAGAACTTTACCACTTTGTCTTTTGCCTAAAAGAAACTATAAATCCCCACTTCGTGTTGATTCCATTCGTTTTTCATTCTGCTGAAACTAAAGAGATTGGAAATTTTTGCAACTTTCCAAAGATTCATTACTAAATGGTCGGACTGTCACGTGACTTTCTGACTCTTGCTATGATGAGTGTTGCCTGTTGGGAACAGTGCTTCTGAAAAATCTCTGAAATTAATCAAGAACCTTAATGCAGCAATGAGCGAATGTATGATAAAAGTTCATAAAGTCCAAAATCGCCATGTAAACACACACGCAGCCGTGTGTGTGTAATCTCTTTGTAGGGAGAATCAATTGTTTTTATAGCAGTGTACATAAGTGTACACTGAGGTCAACATCTAGTAACGATAGCTTGTTTCATGCTTGAACGGAACTGTCAGGCTTGATCTCAGTATCCATTTTCATATTTATCTCTGATATAGAGCACTTTTAGCCATAAATATAGCATACCGTAAAACTATATTTTTAACACACACACACTCACGCACACACACACTCACGCACACACACACTCACGCACACACACACACTCACGCACACACAATAGTCTAAAATTCGGGGGCCAGGCTCTGTATTTAAGAATTAACAAGTTTCACACCTTCTTTGGTTAACTAACACATACTAATCTAGGATACTGAAACTTCAAAGCATTAAAGTGTGTCGGTTTTTTTAAAAGTGGTTACTTAAAAGTTAAATCCACCAACCCTAAGATTAATCAGCAAAAGGTAGATTAGGCAAAAAGAGCCTAACATTTTAAAGAAACTTTATGCAGATTAAATTCGTTGTTATTATTATTATAATTATTAAACAGGTGATAAAATCCTTCATGAATCGAAAATCTCTCTGGTCCGAAGCAAGTTCTTAATTAATTTTAAAATGGCGCACAAATTTTGTGTTGATTCTCTCGATGTACTTGTAAAATTTAGAGAAATAAAATCTAGTTTAGAACTTAGGTAAGAAGCCAAGATTTCAAGTATTTATTTTCTACTCAGCTTCTCTCCACATGGAAAATTCGAGTAAGTCAATCTTTATATTCCTATTCTCGTCTTCCTTTTGGCTTCTACCTTAGCGTGTCTCTATAAACACCGACGACTATATATAAATAGTTGTTTTTTTTTTCAGGTTTCCTTTCGTCACTGATGCAGAAAAACCCGATACTTCATCAACATTTGAAAAAACACGACCTGATTTTTTCAATGAAAAATATCACCAACACTGGTTGAATAAGATATTGAATTTTTTATCGTATGTATCAGCTTGAAGTATTTATCAAAATACCACGCGTCCCTTATAAATGTCAGACGTCTCTGATAAAATGCCATTCGTCATTGATAAAACAATCAAGGCATATGTTACCAAGAATGGCGATTTAGGCCGCAATATTAATCAATACAGGAAGAACATGGAACACAAATTCAAAGATTAAAGGAATATTATTCGTTTATACAAATACTATTTGAAATAAGTTCCTCAAAAGAGCTAATTTAGAGCTACCGGAACTCACAGTGCTAGTGCAATTATTGAATTGTACTATAACATTTTTAAATTCCAATTTAGATGGATAATCTCACTAAATGTAGCACACTGTACTTTGGGGATAGTAAAAACAGGTAAGGGACTGGCTTGAGAGTCCTCAATATTATTTGGATTGCGAACGGACCCTTCCATATCAGCAAGTTTGTTATTGATAGAGGTTCGAGATTTGAACTCATTTCGCTGTTCATCCACAAATCCATTTTCCTCTAGGTTTATTTCTGCCTTAGTACAAATTCCCTTAATTTTATCGTTTAAGGAACGAATTTCTTTTTAATGATGGCTTCTTCTTCCTCAAGGGTTCTTTTCTTTAATTCTGTGTTTTGTTCCAACATTTACACATTAAAAACAACATCGATTTTTTAAAATTACCCCTAGCGTCTAAGAGAGCCTTGAAACCTTTAAATTCTCTGAAGCTATCCATTTTCTTCTTAGTTTTTTCGCTAGGAATATTATTTTTTTTAGGCTTTATTTATCTATTTTCTTTTAATACCAAAGCTCGTTCGAGTGTAGCAAACAGCTAATGGGTAAGGGATGTACTCTTGTGGAATGGTCCATGTTTTTACACTCATCCCTGTTAAAAATAGACTATTTCATAAGAACTAGTTTCAACCAATCAACACCACACATTGTGAAACTCGGCTTATTATTGGTCGAGGCAAACTCAGAATGTGTATCCAGGCCAAAAATCTGTTTTTTCTCGCTAATTTCGTTGGAGCCTACTTTGACTTCCCAAAGTAAATAAAAGGACGAATTTCAGTCCAATTCACCAGTCAGTAATTCACCTTCAGAGAGATTCCACACAGATCCACGCGTGTCTACATTTTGACTTAAGAACTTTTCGCGCGTCAACACCTGACTCAACTTTCAACCTCTTTCTGTCTCTCTCTAAATTCATTACACATTTCTAAAAAAAAGTGTTACCTACACTACTAAACAGAAATTGTAATTCTAGCATAAGACAAAATAAAATACAGTCCAGGGTGAACAACTCTGTCAGAACAAGAACAAACAAAACCAACTTAAATCTCACATACATTACTAGAGATCATAAAGGTTACTCCTTGATGAGCTGAATGTAAAACGCAGAGCACCTCGTCTCGCAGGGATGGTGGGATAACGATGCGGTCCTTATAAACTATGACGCTGTCTATAGTAGACAGATCATCGCGAAACTGAAAATACTCGCGAATGGAGTTTAGCATTTCATGGCGGAATTCTGGCATGCCAGATTCTATGAGCTCAGTCAATACTTCGTCGCTGGCAGTGGCGGTGCGCACTCTGTCCCATGTGACTGACTTGAGGTTTAATGCATTTAGTGATGTGGTAGCGGCCGCAATCACACACTCCCCGATATCACTGTCAGTGGTGTCGCACACCCTAAGGTCAGACAGTGATTGGGTCGGGTGTCGGAAAGCGTCATGGTTCGAGGCAATCGATGCCAGGTCATCCGTCAAAATGAGTTTCACAGGTTCACCTGTCGGATAGCGTGATAGGCAGTCAGTGGCACGATGTTTCACTCCGGGGATATGCACCATTTTAAACTTGTAGCGTAATGTCTTCTCTTTGAGATTTCGTAAGCGCGTGTTTGAGATATCCTCAAGTCGAGGAATACTCTTAGTAGTGGTTTATGGTCGACTGCAATTATGAGGTCTGAGCAGCCTAGGACGAAGTATCTAGCCTTGTCTAAGGTATCAGCGACAGCAAGGGCTTCACCTTCTATTGGCGCGTATCGTGATTCTGCTGCGTGCGTGAACCGGCTACCAACTAGTGTGACCTTCCAACCAAAGCGACAACAGAAAGGCTTGTTTTTAGTACAGCAACAATGTTTCTGTAAGAGCCAGAATCCAATGCCGGACTTTGACCAGTAAGTCGCCAGGCAGGTTGGTTTATTTGGATCAAAGATGCGGACACCATGTCCAATTTCAGAAGTGATTGCCGCTTTGGATTCCTGAAAGAGAGCCTCTAGATCCTTGTTCCACTTGAATTGGATGCCAGGTTTGAGTAGCTCCCGGAAGGGTAGCATCCGGTCCGCCATGCTGAATGCGTAGGAGACTTGGTTAACTAGGCCAAACCATGAAAGCACATCCGTGATGTTTTTCGGTGTCGGGAAGTCTAAAATTGCCTGTAAGTACTTCCTACATGGACGGACATCGTTATTTGTAATTTCGAATCCAGCGAATTCAACTATATCCGCCCCGAATATAAACTTATCTGGGTTCAGCGTAATGCCATTTCTTCCACAGATATCCAGCCAATTTACGGTCTGAAAGAAACTATCTTCTAGATTGTCGGCCCAGAGTAGGGTATCATCAACACACTTCGTCTTGTTTGGTATGTCTGCGACAATCTCATCGTATCGCCGCGTGTATCCGTCGCCGGACGCAATATAGCCTTGTGGTGCCTTCCTGTAGCGATACCGACCCCAAGGGGTAATAAATGTAGTGAGATGGCGATCCTCCTCACATCGAGGTAGGCAATGATAACCATTCCAAGTATCGAGGATAGTTTTCTTTTTACCAGGGGGTACTGACCGTGCCTGGAGGAATGGCAATGGTGTGTGGTGCGTTTCACGGGTCGCATGGGCATTCAGAGCTTGGAGATCGACGGTGCGTCAGGGTTAGCCGTTTTTCTTTGCGCAGATCACCATCCTGTGACACCAAGTGACGGGTTCGCCAATGGGCACAGGTTCAATGAAACCCAATTTCACATCCCGATCAAGTCCCTTTTTGACGTCATCCCGCCAATGTATTGGAACCGGCACAGGTGTGTGATGCGCTACTGGTTCGGCGTCTGGGTTCACCATCAGCTCCAGAGGTGGACAGTCCATCATGGGTAGTGTTTGGTGTTCACACGTGTTAAATGTGCTGGCACCATAAAGATCAAGGAGGAACTGCTGCAGCTTTTCATGGTTCTCGTCTGTTGCTGCAAATGGCTGTCATTGGCGCTGGTGACGGCGGTCGGCGTACTAGGTATCCACATGATGATTTATCTGTCCCATCTATGCCGGTTGCACTATAATTGTACTTAGCATGCAGAGTAGGGAAGTCATTTGTTATAATGCCAAGATCTATGCAGGCTTCCCTACTCAAGAATAGTTTATCCGACGAGGGTATAATATACGTCATTTGTCTCGTTTCAATCAGTTGCCCACGTGGATCTCTGCGAGACAGGCGTAACAGAATGGCTCCTAAGATTCGTTGACGTGTGCATACGCATCGTCACTGTTATCAGGTCAGACTCGCGTAAACCAAGACGGCGGATCACGTTTAGGCCAGCCAGGCAGCTTTGGCAACCTGTGTCGGCCATTGCCGGCACACTAACGGCTGTAGAACGTGCCAGTAGTTCGATGCCAAGGGTTTTGTGATCTCCGGGAAGAGCCTCTACAGTCAGATTGATAAATAGCTGAGGTTTTGAGTTTCGCTTGATCCAAGTGTTGGATAGGCTGTCATATACATGGTGGTCTAGTGGTATGCTGACTTGTTGTCGACCACGATGGCTGCTGTTTGTACTGCAAACCTTATCGTCGGATGAGCCGTCTTTTGCGTTACACAGAGAATTAAAAACGGCATTTCATTTATTGAATCGCTCCGTCTGTGATGGTCTTCTGTCAGTAGGCGTGTCTTTACTACGGCACATGGTTTCAAAGTGGTTGTCTCGGTAGCAGCGCTCACATGTGTGGCCAAAGACTGTGCACTGGTTTCTGCGGATGCGTGTGGCGCTTTTCACGCCCTGACAACCACACACAAAAGCACGATAAGAAAGAATTTTGAACGATAATTAAGATTTGGCCGTTTGGGCTAGACCACACCTAGCCCTTGGGAACGGGTTTGATCAGGTGACCAAAACGGAAAAGGCCCAGGTGGAATTTCAAGGAAGGCCAAGAACTTTCCACTCCCTTCTAGCAATGATGGTGAAAGGCACTTACACAAAACAGGAAGGAGACGAGTTTGATCAGGAAAAAGACCAGGTAGAATTTCGGGGGGGGGGGAGGCCATATTTGTTCATTTGCTTGGTTGTTTGGGGAACGTTGGCTTGAACATGGGTTCATAAAACAGAACGTCAAGAGAACGAGCATTAAATGCGGACAGTAGACGCTACGGGGACGAAACTGAACGGAGCGACGAGAACCACCGCTTCGTTTGATATGATGTGATTCGCCTCCCTGAAGAAAAACCTCAGAATTAAAGCCTTGTTCCAGAAGTCTCGTTGAAAAACCATAACAACAAACAATGTCTCACAATAATTGGGAAGGGTTAGTTATTGCATGAAGAATATAGGCCCGCTTAAGCCATCAGTAACTGTGCTATCAACTTTGTATCAAAGAATTGTATATAAATACTTTTTTCTCTTTTATCCAATTTATTTTTTCGTGTAATTTTACTCTAACTGGACCAAACCAAGTCATCAATTCCAGTCGACTATTCGGACCAAGCCAGTCTGGCGATCAATTAACACAACGTGAGGCGAGACAAGACTTGGGAAAAGCGATCAACTCTACGATCAACCGAGGTGATCGAACTTGAATACGGAGCGTCCGGGTTAGACGTCATACTAAGCTAGTAAGTCAACCGGTAATGGCAGGAGAAATAACGTGGTATTCAAACAGGATTAGAAACGAAAGCACATCGCTCGGCTAAACCCTCAACCAGTGAGAATCGAACTCCACTACTCAGTCGTAATTGTTCTAGCAAGACAAACTTGATAACCATTACACCGCCTCGAGGTGCCCAAAGCTATCAATATATATATATATATATATATATATCAGTCATTTTCACTCTCCAGGACATCAGCGATCATGGCCCTCCACAACTATCTCGTGTGGCTTGTTGCGGGGGCAGTAGTACACTGGGTTTTTGATTTGGGAAAAACACGTGTCTTCTGGAGTACCCACAACAAAAATGGATGACTTGCATGTGTGTCTGCCACGATAAAATAGCAAGAAACAACAAGAACCAATACATGTACAAACAAATGGTTATGTATTAACAAGAAAGGTATGCAAGCGGCAAAGCCAATGATGTGTGTAATAAATGAATGTGAAAACCTTTTTGGTTCAATGAATATTAAGTGAGTGAATGTGCGTATGTACGTGTGTAGTGTATGTGTGGTTTGTTCATGCGTTTCGCAAAGGGAAACGCGTTTTCCTGCAAGAGACTTACATGTTGACGCGTAAGTGGAAAAAGTGAGAATAGGGTGAGAAAATATATCATAGGGTATTTTTAGTCCAGAGAGCGTCTCCTAGTAGTGCTTTCAGGAAAGTAAGTGGAGTTAACCCAACAGGCTCTTAGTAGCATTTCTCCCTTTGCTAAGCTCCACGCCATGTTCCACCATCCATCATCCACATCCATTTTCATCAGTTAAGTGGCTCGCTGCCTTCCCCTATCTCTCTTGCCTTGTGAGGATTAAGTTTTCCAAGCACTCCTTCCTCATTAAAGGAATTCCAACTGTCTTTTCCTGGCTCTAAGTATAAGTGTTCTTTCTGTTGCCATTTTTTTTTATTTGCTTTGTTCATGGAATTTTCAGTATCCTTCCGTAGAACCTCTAGTTATTGTCCTCATCTGTAGCAAGAATGTCCAACATTCCACACCATATAAGAGTATGGATATCACATAGCAACCCAACACTCTATTCTTTGTTTCTAACGATTTTTTTCCATTTCTCATCACTTTGCTTAACTTTTGGAATGCTTCTTTCACTAGACCGGATCTAGGTTTTGTATTTTACATCCTCTCTTTAAAGGTTTCCCCGATATTTGAACTTCTGCACCTGCTTGATGTCGATATCTCCAATTTGTAACTCATAGCTTGGGCTTTCTCTCTTGTTGATGATCATGATTTCTGTCCTCTTGCCGTTGGTGGCGAGTCCCTTTTTCTCGCTTTCATCTACCAACCTGTCCAGAAGGTTATGTCGTTTCCTTTCTGAGTCAGCCATCAACACAGTGTCATTTGTGTATATTATGGTGTTAAGATTACACCCCCACCAATAATAAGTCCTGGTAGTGTCTCCATATCCCTTACGATAGCATCACTATAGAAGTTGACATATCCTTGTCTCACACCCAAGGTAAAATAATAAAATAATTATTGGAAAATTGATTGCTCATATTGTTTTCTGTCTACTGTCATGGCATGTCAGTAAAAAGCAGAAGACCATGATCAAATTGGATAGAATTAGGTTCATGTTTTTTAATGAAAGCAAACAGATGCAAAATTATACAACTGCCAGAACTGCTAGGTAACCTTGACATATTTGGGAAGGATATTAGAATAATCTAGAACCTATACTGGCAGCAAAACACTTGCATGCAAATAGAAAATGAGTTTAGTAAATATACAAAAATAGAAAGGGGTGTGAGATAAGGATGTCTTCTCACTGGGCTTATTCAACTGATACAGCAAGGCAACTCTGAGAGAATTACATGTCCTGCCAGGATTCATTATAGGTGGCCACAAACTTAACAATATAAGATATACAGATGGCACAATGTTGATAGCAAATACAGAAAGAAAACTACAAGGACTCCTCTAGAAGGTAGTTAAGGAAAGTGAGAAGAAAAGACTAAACATCAATTGCAAGAAGACAGAATGCATGGTTGTCAGCAAAAGGAACAGTCCAACATACAAATTACAAATCAGGGATACTAAAATCAAACAAGTGCGACAATTTAAAAATCTTCAAAGTGTTTTAACAGAGGATGGAAAGTGTGACACTGAAATCCAAATGTGCATTGAGACAGCAAAAGATGCCTTCCAAAAGCTAAGCAAAAAAAAAAAAAACAGAAAAATTTCATAAGAAACAAAGAAAAGAGTACTTAGCTGTAATATCAGTTCTCCTATATGACGGTGAATACTGTACAATCTCCTCACTGATGAAGAAGAGATTTAAAGCAACAGAAATGTGGTTCTACAGAAGGATGCTGAGAATAACATGGACTGAACATGCCATAACAACAAAGTTTTAAAGAAAATGGAAATAAAAGGATACTTATACTTGACATCAGGAAGAGACAGTTGAAATATCTAGAGCACATGGTGAGGAAAGAGGGCTTGGAAAATTTGATACTCACAGGACAGGGTGAAAACAAGAGGAACAGAGGAAAACAATGCATAGCCTATTTAGCAATGGATGATGGAGTAACGTTTAGTAGAGGTAACACAGAGACAAACATTTATAAAATGCTACAAAGGACAGGAAATTGTGGAAATCGCCAACTTCCTTCACAGAAGAAGAAAAAATGTAACCAGAGTTCAAATGTTATGTAAATTTTATTTATATATGAGAGATATTGAAATAATCAAGATTCCCAAAATAGTAATATGACATATAGACTGCTATATAATGGTCATCTAACCTTTTAGTACAAGGCATATGTTCACTGGTAACAGTTTTAAGTTGGTTTAAATATTTTTTACATTAGCAAATTAAAAAAAAAATCTTAATTTAAACTCTTTTGTCCTGACACGTGAAAAAGTGTTTGACATTTTTTGTTCAGTGATGATTTGGAATTATATAAAGCTTGAATTATGAAAGCTTTTTATAAAAAGTCATTTAAATGTCATTTATCCATATATCTAGGTTGTTCTGTCACATCTTATAAACCTACAAACAAAACTTAGTCATATGCAAGATTTTTGGAATTGTATAGATGCATATTAATTAGTACAAAATCATATTGATGCCAATTTTACTGTGAAAAACTAAGATCAATACACAAATCAATTAAGAAAAGAGTCGACTACGAAACAAATTTCTTTTGGTTTATCTAAAATTATAAATGAACTTTGCTATTATGAGGTGGCAAATTGTGCAGACTCGAAGGGTCGGTGGTGGCAGAATGATGGGGTATGATGTGATCGAATTAATCGTCAATGTCTACATAGAGGTCAAGGTGACGTACATGAAAGGTGGACACTCTAGATTCTCAAATCTCATTGGAAGATGTGAGAGTTGTCTGAAAAGTAATGTAAAAACATTTACTAATCCAACATGTTTATTACTGTACAAATAAATACAGAATTACTATACGATGCTAATTTTTCACATAATCACCATTGACATTTACGTTTGTGTTGCATTGGCACATAAGTGCCTATTCTGCTTGAAAACTGTGGTGTCTTGCAACCGCAGCTCTGCAATAAAAACGTCAGACGCTACACCTGATTTTTCCAGTCACAACCCGTTTTCAGCTTTTAGGCATGCATAAAAAAACTAAGAGCATGCTCAGTCCCAAGAGGCTAGCTTGAGTTCATACCATGCCAGGTGCATGGTAAGATGTTAAATTTAGCGCTCTGAAAACAGGTGCACATGGCTTAGACAAGACAACCTCACTAACTCTTTAACTCACTGACAGACTAAGTTCAACGATTTCTTTTTTTCCTGAAATTTACGCTTTCTTCAGGAACAATACTTGAATATTCCCCATAATAAAAGTTCCTGATGAAATAAAAATTTCTATCATACTGTTGAGGGATCTTCCCTTTTTACACAAATGAACTCATCCAGGGCATACATATACTACCGCCAGTGAATACCCGAAGAGTAGTAGTGGAACGGTGAGTCGGTCGGTAGAATAACGTAGCGGCAAGAGTCACAGTCACGAGCACTTAGACTCAGTAAGGAGTCATACAGCGATACGTCGATACCAAAGACTTTATATATATTTGTCAACTAACCCCGCATTCCTGGAACTACTAACTTGTATTACCAGTTTGTATTATTACGTTAATACATTGTTTTCCTATATTCATTCTTGGCGTTTTTTATTATTTGATAGCAGATTTCATCCCGGAGTCCACAACAACTTGGCGAGGAGGATATCGAACTCACACGGGAAGAAGGAAAAAAAACAAAATTCTCTCTCGTTGACCAGAACAGCTTGGCGATGAGGAATTCGAACTCACACGGGAAAGGAAAAAGAAAAATTCTCTCTTGTTGACCACAACAACTTGGTGACGAGAAATTGGGACCTACACGGAAAGAAAAAAATTCTCTCTTCTCACCACAACAGCTTGGTCGACAAGAATTTGCACTTCTCGGAGACTCAAAAAAAAATGTCGTTTTTTTGCCAGTATCCACAACAACTTGGCGACAAAGATTTACAAGGATTAAAATATGGAAAATCGAGTTTTTCGTAAGACTTTTATCATGGAGGATTTTAAAAGTATTTTAGTAGAACTTGTAAAATACCAAAATGAACAGCAGTTACAACTCCAAGAAAGACAAAATGAACAGCAATTCCAATTCCAAGAAAGAATAGAAGAGAAATGGCAAAAGCAATTACTACAAACGCAGAAGGAAAATCAAGAAAGACAAATGCAAAATGAAGAAAGACAAATGCAACTCCAGGAACTAATATTAAAAGTAACGGGTAACAAACAACAAAATATCGAAAAAGACGCAGTGTGGAATACGATAGAAACATTCAATTCTCCATAGAAGAGGATAAAAATTTCGGGGACTATTTCCGACGTCATGAAGACATCTTCAACATTGATTGTCAAAACTGGACAGAAGCACTGTTACTCAGAAAATTAGGAACAGAGGAATACACAAAATTTGTGGATTACATCTTGCCAAAAAAGACAAATGAGTTAACGTTTGACAAAGCAGTTACATGCCTTACAGAGCTTTTCAGTCCAAAGACGTCACTATTTCACAAAAGGTGGAAATGTCTTAATCTCGTAAAGGACGAAAAGGAGGACTACTCCACGTTCGCCGCAATCGTGAACAAACTTTGTGACGACTTCAAGTTAGCAGAATTAACACCGGACAATTTCAAGTGTCTTATTTTTGTACAAGTGTTAGTCTCAGCTAAAGATAGTGAAATGCGCAAAAGAATGCTTTCAAAACTGCAAAATGAGCCTGGATTAACACTACAAAAATTATCAGAAGACTGAAAAAAATGCCTGAGTATAAAGAAAGACTCGAATGATATCGAGGAGTCAGGAGTAGCGCATATACGTAAGTTGAACAAAAGTTTACGTTTTTCACCCTCCCCTGAAAGAAAACAAAAATTCTATAATAATGAAAAAAGATTTTCACCCTCCCCGGAAAGAAAACAAAAATTCTATAATAATGGAAAAAGTACAACGTATAGGGCAAATAATGACACAAATCTAAGCAAATATAAGCCCCCCCCCGACCATCTGCATGTTATCGATGTGGAGGACTACAATGGAATAAGGATTGTTGTTTTAAGTATAAAAAATGTCTAGCGTGTAGAAAAATGGGTCACAAGGCATCCCAATGTAGGAACAGAAAATTTACTAGTAAGATAAGAGCTACTAGAATGCACGACGAAGATAATATTAACATAAGAAAATACGTGGAACTGGAAATTTTAAATAAAAAGATAAAATTACAACTAGACACAGGTTCGGTTCTAACGATAATTAACCTACAGACATGGAGAAAGTTTAATAGAACGACCATGATACCATTTGGGGTGAAAGATGCACCGGAAATCTTTCAACAGACAATGGATACAATGCTCATGGGCCAGAATTTTACGACCGCTTACTTGGACGATATTCTAATTAAAAGCGACAATGTTGAAGATCATGCATCGCACATAAAGAAAGTTTTCAAAAGACTTCAAGACTTTGGGTTTAAAGTAAAAGAAAAAAATGTGATTTTTTTCTTAAATGAAATCAAATACTTAGGTCATATAATTAATGAAAGTGGCAGAAAGCCGGATCCAGACAGGGCATCTGCAATAAAAAATATGCCTGAACCAAAAAATGTTTTCTTGGCCTAGCAAACTACTACAGCGAATTTATTGAGAATATGCACAGATTGGGGAACAGAGACCAAATGGAATTTGACAGAAGACTGTCAGAAAGTGTTTAAGAAGATAATACAAAAATTTACTTCGGAGCTAGCACTAACTCATTTCGACCCAAAACTAGAAATTATTATCGCGAGTGACGCGAGCTCACATGGAGTAGGAGCTTGTATTCTACACAAGATGCGGGATGGCACAAAGAAACCCATAGCTCACGCATCGAGATCATTGTTACCAACGGAGAGAAATTATTCGCAGATTGAAAAGGAAGCATTAGGCATAATATTCGCCATAACTCGTTTTCACATATATATATATGGGGGAGAGTTTACGCTTCAAACGGACCACAAACCTCTTCTTACGATTTTTGGATCAAGAAAAGGATTACCAATCTATACAGCTAACAGACTTCTAAGATGGGGAACTACGTTACTGAACTACAATTTCAAACTTGAGTTCTTACCATCGAAGAAAACTGGGCACGCTGATGGACTATCGCGATTAATACCTGCAAAATGCGAACAAAGACTCGGTAATAGCGGCGTTGCAAACCGAAGATGAAATCAGTACAGTGTTATACAATACAGTAAAGGAACTACCTGTGACTTTGCTAGAGATAAGAAGAGAGGCGGAAAAGGATGAATTTATTCAGAATACCAAGAAAAAAATAGAAGAAAAGGAAAGGAATTTAGCAGACAGCTTCTCAATTTGTGATCACATATTATTATATAACTAAAGAGTGGTCATACCAAAATCATTACAAAGGCGGATTTTGAAGGATTTTCACTTAGGACATCCAGGAAAAAAACGAATGAAAGCACTTATGAGAAGTTTCGTCTACTGGCCTAACATGGACAATGATATTACGCAAATGGTGGAAAGATGTAAAGGCTGTGCTGCTGCGGCAAAAGCACCACATGCTATACAGAAACCATGGTCTAAAGTGGACAGACATTGGTCCAAAATACATGTGGATTATGCGGGACCCATAGAGGGTTACTACTACTAAATAAGAGTATATAGTTTCAGTAAATGGCCAGAAGGTTTTAGATTCAAACACCCGACGACAGAAAATACTATAAATTGTTTACATGAATTATTCGCGAGATTCGGCGTCGTGGATTGCTTGGTAACTGATAACGGTACACAATTTACCTCCAGCGACTTCAAAGAATTCTGTGAGACGTACCAAGTAAAACATATTAAGATAGCTCCGTACCACCCACGGTCTAACGGGCAAGCTGAAAGATTCGTAGACACACTAAAGAGAGCTCTAAAAAAGCAGAGGATGTACCGACAGAAAAGCTATGCAACAGTTTCTCCAAGTATACAGAATAAAACCTAACGGGAACACACCATCTGGTCTTTCACCAGCGGAAGTGATGTTTGCCCGGAGAATACGGTCTGTGTTTGTTAAGTTATTGCCG
The DNA here is from genome assembly GCA_964036315.1 of Acanthosepion esculentum. NCBI lineage: Eukaryota > Metazoa > Mollusca > Cephalopoda > Sepiida > Sepiidae > Acanthosepion > Acanthosepion esculentum. The sequence goes on from OZ038500.1 coordinate 103,153,790, forward strand.
AACAAGAACAAAAACCAGCATACACCTATAGTACCCAAGAGATCATTTAAACCAGGATAACGGGTTTACTTCAGGATGTTCAGGAACAATATGGCTTACTGGGAACTTGGCACAATAATTAACAGACTAGGAAATGTGATGTACACAGTACAAGGAGAAACGTTTACCCAAAGAAGACATATTGCCCAAATACAAAAAAGACGGGTTGAGGAGCCAAGCTCGTCACCTACAGAAAATGACGATTCAATAGATGCAATCTTTGAAGCTTTTGAGATTCAAAGACCACAGGAAGACACAGAAAGTAGAAGGTCAAACAGGAAGATAAAAATTACCGAACCTCTGATTATCAACCATAAGAGGAAAAATACTAACTCCCCCCAAAAGAGACCTAAGGAGGGGGTGTTGAGGGATCTCCCCTTTTTACACAAATGGACTCACGTCAAGGACCATCTCCCTCTGGCTAGAGAGTGCTCTCTCGAATCGCCGGATCATTCGTACTTGTGTCTCCGGCTATCTCTTCTCAATGCTGAAAGCTATCTTTTCTTCCTCTACCGCTCTCCATCCTCACAGGACTGTGGAATACTCGATGTCATTTCTGACAGCATAGATAGGGCCCTCTCTCTCCATCCGTTCGCTCACATATTTGTGTTTGGCGATTTTAACGCCCATCACAACCAGTGGCTTAAGAATGCTACTACCGACCTCGCAGGCATTCATACTCTCAACTTTTCAGTCTCTCAATCCCTCACACAGATAATCGATTTCCCCACGCGTTTTGCTTACAACCGTGACTGTAAGGTCTCACTCCTCGACCTGTGTTTTACCTCCATCCCTGAGTCTTGTAGTGCCACGCAGCTCTGTCCTATCGGTAACTCCGATCATGCTGTAGTGTCTGTTAGCATCTCCTTCAGCCCCACCCCCTGCAAGGAGCCTCCTGCCACCAGAACCACATTCTGCTACCAACGGGCTGACTGGGACTCGTTTCGTGACTTCCTCTGCGATGTCCCCTGGGATGCTGTATTTAAGCTCCCCATTCAATATTGTGCTTCAGAGGTCACTTCCTGGGTTAAAGGTGGAATCAACGCTTTCATCCCCTCCAGGAAATTCAAGGTCAAACCGCGCTCCTCCCCTTGGTTCACAGCTGCTTGCTCAGCCGCCATTGCCCATAGGAACCACTTCTTCCACCGTTTTCGTAGTGATATGTCTGACTTCAATAGACGTCTATTCACCTCTGCCCGTAACGAGTGTAAGCGTATCCTCAACGAAGCTAAGTCATTATTTGCTGTTCGGATGAAGGAACGTATTGCATCTCGCAAATTCGGCTCCAAAGATTATTGGCGCCTCTGCAAGAGAGTTCTGAACAATAGTAAACCCTCCATTCCTCCCCTGTTCAATCAGTTTGAAGTCCTAACCACCTCTGCCGACAAGGCTGAATGCTTTGCTCGGAAGTTTTCTTCCAATTCAACGTTAGACTCTTCCGAGGTACCCATGCCCGATTTCCCTCCCAGAACCGAGGCCCTTCTGAGCGGATTGCACATATCCCTGTCGTTGGTATTGGGCATTATTTCTGACTTAGATCACCACAAGGCTACTGGTGGTGACGGGATACCAGCCACTGTCCTGAAGAAATGTGCGCCTGAACTGGCGCCTACCCTCTCTAAATTATACAACCGCTGCCCCAAGGAGTCTTGCTTTCCTGACTGCTGGAAGTCCTCAACCATTGTTCCTGTCTTTAAGAACTCTGGTGACCTCTCCGACCCTTCTAATTACCGTCCTATCAGTCTCCTACCCCTCTTCGGCAAAGTCTTCGAAGCCATTATCAACACCGATGTGATTAATCACCTGTTATCCCATGATCTGCTCTCAGACAAGCAATATGGTTTCCGCTTTGCCCGATTTACAGCTGATGTGCTTACGGCCATCACTGAATTTGTCTTCCAAGCTATTCATAATAACGGTGAAGCCCGTGCCGTGGCCCTTGACATCACCAAAGCGTTTGATAGAGTTTGGCATGCCGGCCTTCTTCGCAAGCTCCAGGGTTATGGCATCACAGGTCGATTGTTTGACCTAATACAATCATTCCTGTCAAACCGTGAATTGAAGGTCGTTCTCAATGGATTCATCTCCAGCTCCTATTCCAGGTGTTCCTCAAGGCTCCATCCTTGGCCCTACTCTGTTCCTCATATTCATAAACGACCTTCCTGACGCCATAGATTCCCAAGTCGGCATCTATGCGGACGACACCACAATTTACTCCTGCCTCAAACACAAATCCAGTGATGCTGACAAAATTAACCTGGCATCTCGGATAGAAAAGGACCTCCAATCGGTTGTGAACTGGGGCAAGAAATGGACGGTTAACTTTAACGCCTCTAAAACTAAACTGCTCTCTATTAACCACCACAAGGATCCACCCCTGCATCCCATTAGAATGTCTGATGACCAACTTTTTGCGAGCTCCTCTCTGCGGCTGATCTGAGATGGAACAAATACATCGAGTCAATTGCATCATCCACCGCAAGGAAAGTTGGCTCCCTGTGACGAGCCAGGAAATTTTTCTCCCCGGAATCTATCCTCCAAATCTATAAATCGATCATTCGCCCTTGCATGGAGTATTGCTGCCATATATGGCCTGGAGCCTCTGCTGTTTGCCTCAGGGTTCTTGATAAGATCCAGAGACGGATATGCAATGTAATTGGCCCCGATCTGTCATCTCGTCTGCAGTCTCTCTCTCACCGACGCGACGTTGCCTCGCTCTGTCTTTTTTATAAATACTTTCACGGTAATTGCTCCGAGGAGCTGCTTTCGCTGGTTCCTAGGCCTCATGAATTTAAACGTCCCACGAGGCTGCCATCCCGTTCCCACCCCTTCACCGTTGAAACTGTTAGATGTAGACGTCTCTTCTATTCCAAAAGCTTCATGTCTCGCACATCTCGCCTGTGGAACTCCCTTCCTTATTCCTGTTTCCCTGACAAATACAATCTCCAACTATTTAAGTGTAACGTCAATCGACATCTCCAGCTGCCTTGATCTATCTTTTTCTCTTCTCCACATCCTTTCACCTTTCATTCCCATCTGCTCTCGCTCCAAATCTTCCGTAACCCCCTAGCCTTGATCGATCCACTATCTTTCTCCACATCCTCTCCTTTACCACTCCTATCTGCTCTTCCTCCAAACCCTCTGTAACCCCCTGCGTACTAGTGGCTTCCAGCCTTGCTTGGGGTGATATGCTTTAAACAAAACCCCCAGGGTATACATATACTACCGCTAGTGAATACCCGAAGGGTAGTAGTGTAACGGTGAGTCGGTCGGTAGAATAACGCAGCGCCAAGAGTCACAGTAACGAGCACTTAAACTCAGTAAGGAGTCATACACCGATACGTCGATACCAAAGACTTTATATATATTTGTCTACTAACCCCGCATTCCTGGAACTACTAACCTGTATTACCAGTTTGTATTATTACGTTAATACATTTATTTCTTATATTCATTCTTGGCTTTTGTTATTATTTGATACCGGATTTCATCCCGGAATCCACAACACATATTTTATGAAAAGTTAAACCTGTGGCAAATGCAATATCTAATTTCACCAGATATGCATGTCTAAAAGCTAAAAGTGTGTTACTCTGCTACTAATATGGTTTTAAACACATCTGCATTTGGTGGAATCAAATGTAGCTTCTGGATAAAATCTTTCTGGATAAATGTAGCTTGTGAGGCCCAAACATATGATAAGCTGATAGATCTGAATCAGGAGAGGATGTGGGAAAGTATCTGAACGATGTCATGAGTTACTCTTTTGCCAGAAGATATGCAACTATCTAGAAGTCATATCATTGAAAATACTTGTCCTAACCATTCAAATTGGCAATCTGTATTGTTGAATGGGCTTCATTCAACAAAGTGTCAGTACTATGTATTGCAACAAACATTCCCCTTTATGAAAGATGTTTTAGGTTAAAAAACAAACAAACTGTCATTGCTCTTTTTCAGGTGCCTCTCTTGTTTAACCCAGGTGTAGTCATGCTGAAGTAACATGTATGTACATGCAAGATTTATTTTGGAGGAACAAGTTTCCCAACAATTCATGACGTCTGCACTATAATCTTGAATCGAAGTATTCAGTACATGCAGTGTCGTCTTTTATCTATTGTTGAATGTAGACACTCTACACGAAGCTCATCATTACAGATTTGTAAACATTACACAAGAGTTATACCTGCTTCCTGCTCTTTATATGTTTGCCTGACATTTCTGTTAGGTTATTCTTGATATGCACAAATCTTATTAAACCTCCGACCTCTATGTTTGTTCATTGTTTTAGAGTAGCAGTCATCTTTCTTGTGATGTCAAATATACACTCAATATTAAGGCCATTCCAAGAAGTATTACATACCCCCCATCTATTTTCAGTTTATAGCTTTCACACTGTTTTAGTTCTCATTGATTTATACCAGTTGTACTCTGCTTCAAAGAAGTAAAACCAAAAATAAAAAAATTATGAATCGCCACAAGCAAAATATGTTATTTTTTTTACTGCATTCAATAAGTGAAAACTGTGTAAAACAGTAAATGATTACAAAAAAGGCTAATCAATGAATAAGATCTTACACCATTTGTTAGTTCATAATTAAAAAAAAAAACAGAAAATAAATAAGTTCATATAACATAATATTGCTGGGCACAAATTATGAGACAAAATGTTTTAAATTTGCATTGTTTATTGAAAATTGCATTAAAGCTACTGCACTGTATAACATATTACATCATAATGTAGCTGAATTGTTCAGAATAATTTCCTTTTGAAGTAAATGAAGGTCTTATTTGGTGGCTCAATGATCTAGTAATAATGTGTTTGTACCTTGCTTATCTAAATACAATTTGTGAAGCTTCAGTAGTTAATTTAACTGCTCTTTCCACACCTTGTGAATGTACAGGTAAATTTGACAATTCCAATGTTGTTCCATTCAATAGAACTTCTTGCAGTTCATTATTTGAAAAACCTACAAGTGTAGGTTCACAAACTCCATTTTTTGAGAAAAATTGACCAGTGTGTTGCTTCAGAGTTGATGGCTAATTTTTTTAATCTCTAATTTGGTGGCTCGCTGAAACCAAAAAAAAACATTTTTGTGCTGTAAATCTTTTAATGCACTTCTGTATTTCAGTTGACTGTTGCTTTATTCTCTGGATCATACTGAAGATATACACTTGTTGGTTATGGAATTTATTATCCCTTTTAATTTCAAACCAACTGCATATATTCCAATTATAAACTTAATAAGGTTGTGCAATTTATCATAGAGTTCTGGTGGATAGGCACCTCTTATCCATAAACATTAACCTGCTCAATTTAGAGACCCAATTTTCCAGGTAGCAAATCTAAGGTTCATTTTCCCTCAAGAAATTCCTACTGCATATTCTAAGAGCAGTTTCTGGTCATCACTTCAATCTTCCATTGCTCCTGCCATAAGATATAAGTTAACCAGTTCAATTCTACCTGAGAAAATCCTGGTAATCCTTTCTGAAAAGTTTCCCTAGAGGACTGTGGTAAAATATTATAATTATTATTCTAGTTGTCTGCTCTTATTAAGGGATTATTTCTCGTTTAGAGAAAAGTTTTAAAAAACACCATCTTTGTTTACACCTCATTTGTCCTTTTCAGTTGAATGAAACCTGAATTGCCCAAAGGTATTTTCTTCAGTTTTGTCATTCACCACAAGGATCAGTAAAAGTAGCCGGGCTTCTTGTAGTTTCATCAATGTACTTAAAAGTAACTCTCAATGGAAGTTCATTTTGATTAAGTGAACAGCCAATGGTCTGCAACTTCCTTTTAAGCTTTTTTTTTTCAGAGCAATAACAAGCACAGCCTGACAACCATTGTTTATACTGGTATTGTCCACAGGAAACCGCTTAATGGAATTCATGCCATTGAATTCTTCTGAAACAGCAGCAACATCCTCTGCTAGGACAATACCAGTTGCATCAATGTTAAAAATAACTCTGTGGGTGAGATATTTACTTTCCATGTCCATCTCGCTGTTGAAAATCAAGCGGCACTCTGGTTTTTTGGTTTTCTTAATTTTTTTTTGCCATTAGTGGTATCCTAGGTTCATGTTTTACAAGCAATAGATAAATGCGGGTTTATATAATCTGTGACTTACCTTCGTTTTATTTTGTACTTTCGTTTAGCTAAATAATGATTAGTACTTTTATTCTGTTCTGGGTTTTGTTTTACTTATCACAATTTATTTAGATAAATGAATACAAAAATGAACATGAAAATGGCACAGAAGCCAAAGCACTTGGATATTGACCCCTATTCACTAATGGTTGCCAGAGATTATCGCTATTGACGAACCATCCCATTGAACTATTTCAACAATCACAAGGAAAGAATTCCTAACAAGTAACAAGCCCCCTTGGGTTGTATGAGTTCCAGTCTGTTCGAATATATAGAAGGATGAACAGATTTCGACATGGCTATACAAAAATTGGATAACTTACTTGCACCTAATGAGGTTTTCACGAGGCACATATTGGCTACGAGACAACAGAAGTCAAGAGAGTAGCTGGATGAGTTTTTCAGGGAGTCGGAAAAGCCCAGGAAGAACTGTAACTTCAGAGACCATACTGCTGAACAATACGGCAAGATGCAAGATGCAAGATGCCTTCATTACAAGCACAGATTCACATCCAATACAACAATGTCTCATGGAAAATAAGACTCTGGACCTACAAACAGCTTATACTCAAGCTTCTGTATTGGACTTAGCCCAATGAAATAACAATTGTACACTACTTCAGAAGCTCAAATAGAAACAATAGTCAACCTGGAAGCCACAAAGGTAACTGAGAATTGTTATAAACCTCGAGTTGACCATAACAAACCAGCAGTAGCCATAAACAAAACGTAAATGTTTTTTCCGTTGATTTCCCTATCATTCACATGGCCACTGTCGTGTTCGCGTAACTACTTGTTAAAAATGTTCGAAGCAAGGACATTACAGTTGTGCATATTGGTCGTAAGTCCTAAAAAGACTTCAACTTCAGATTTTTACTTCTCTGGCAAGGTTCTGATATTACTGTGTTCGCAAGTTTTTCTTTCTTTCAAATCAACTGCATATATTCCAATTATAAACTTAATAAGGTTGTGCAATTTATCATAGAGTTCTGGTGGATAGGCACCTCTTATCCATAAACATTAAAGATGTATGAAAGTGGAAAAAGTCTTTCTGTGACAAACTTTGCCCTTTAGGACTTCATCAGACTAAGTTTATATTTAAGTTGAAAATTAAAAAAGAATGAAAACAATTCTTGTAAAAATTCATTATTCATTAAAATTTTTTTCTCACTCAAGTGTTTCCTTAATACATCTTATTCATAAAAGCAATTAGAAGTTTTTTCTAATTAAATAATGTCTTAGTTTTATTTCATTTGTTTTATTTTATAATTCAGAGCAGATTTTCTCTAACTGGGGGATCTCTTTGACTGAAAGGATTTTTAGGATTTATTGTCCAAGGAGTTCAAATTTTAATTAATATAAACCTTAAGAAGTTACACGAGTGAATTTCTCAAATTTTCATAAAAATTAAATAAATGGGGGGGAAACAGATGTAATATATATATATATATATATATATATATATATATATATATATATATATATATATTTACAAAACTTTTTTTTTAAATTTGTAAATAAATTTTATTCATTTGGTAATAAATTCTGAAAGCTTCATTAAAATTCAGCAATTATTTGATTTTTGAAAGAATTTCCAAAATGTGTTTTTCACAAACACTAAAATTTTGGCGCTATTACACTTTCACACCCACCTCCGTTGGTTAGCGTTTTACAAACATTGATTTTGTTTCTCGAGATTTATATTTTAATTTGAATATTATAATTAACAATAATAAATAGAACTGTTTCCAGATCGTGGTACCTGGGGCAACTGAATGACAGGAAGCAACGGTGGGGGATGAAATCGTAAGAGCACCAAAATTTTCTTTGCTAATTTATAGTCCATCCATTGAGGTTCAAGAAAAACAAAATTTTTAATCAAAATTTCGTAAGTCCTAAAAAGACTTCAACTTCAGATTTTTACTTCTCTGGCAAGGTTCTGATATTACTGTGTTCGCAAGTTATTCTTTCTTTTTCACACTGTGTTCTGCTCAAATGACAATATCCGCCTATCGCCCGGTCAATACCCCCCGGTCGCTTCTCTTGTTTCCTGTTTAGGAAGGGATTCTTGTTTTTTATTCCCTTTTCTCTGGCCTCCGTAATAGTACTGTTGTGAATCTCTTGTGATGTGTGTAGTCTGTGGCAACGTCTCTTCATACTGAGGGAACCGGGTTGACAGTTCTCTGGTTGCTGTTCCCGACTGTTAGGAGCCCTTACTCTTGCGTAGCTTCTTGAGCGGCTGCTCTGATCAGCTGTTGCATAACATCGGTGTACTTGTAGTGCTATGTCGTGCATGGAAAGGTGTCCCTGCACACACCTCTGGTAGGCAACCCTACGACCACATTATGTTGCAGTCTGCACCAACTCCTTTCTGTCAAACTGATAGATATAATCTTCAAATATTCAAATGTAATGTCAATCGTTATCTGGTCATTGACCGTCTGTGATCACCTGGCTTGAATTGGGCGAAATATTTCAATTTTAAAGCCACCCAAATTAAAGTTTTCTTTTTTATTGACTGCATAGATAGTTTTTGGTTTGGTTTTTAGACCGTTACTTGAATAGTCAAATGCTCATTGTTTGTATTATTTTGCTGAGCGTAATAAGAACTAAAATAATACAGGGCCCCTCAGGATTTGAGGCAACCTTAAATATTTAAGATAATCACAATTTGTCCCAGGTATCATTAAACATAAGGATGTGTTCTCACAAAGACACTCAAGTGGACAACTTCAGTTAAAGATAACGACATATCGTATATTAAGAAAGTGCATCTACAGAAAATTGCAGTGCAGTGACAAAATTGTTTTACTCACGGCCCTATCATTTCACACAACGAAATTTAGTAAGTACCTGGCATTAGCACTTGATTAAGCAGTTCTGCACAGTATCGGGTTTACCCTTAACTTGTACAAGAATGCTTTAAGTGCAAGGACATGCGACATGGATGAAAATGAGATTAACCTGACGAATGTCTTTGATCTTAATCCATTCACCTAATACGTTTAATTCCAACTTATACAGCAAGATGTGCAGGCGATGTAAAGAATGAGGACTCGGAGAGCCGAGTTCGAATTCCTGCTGAGTTCGTTACATTCACATACGCGTAAATATTTTTGAGAAAGGTATGAATACATATCTTTTTTCTCCAGCTATGGGTTAAATAGTAAGACTTGTACCTGGACAAAATCATTATTATCTCCCAAAAAATTATAAATGCAACATTCACTGTCAAATAAAAGTAATTATTCTTACAGTCCACAAAATATATATTCAGATTTAAATAACCCACAAAGGGTTGATAAACCATAAAGAATAAATTCAAATCCATCTGATAAAGCGGGCGGCGTGTCTAGAAACGAATACATGATGTTAAGACAGCCAATAGGAAATGATGGTTAACACCGTCAAACGATTCGATGTGATTGAAATTGATCAGCGTGGTGTGATCACCGACTTTCTGTAAGATGCCGAATATTAGCTCATCCAGTCATTCACCTCAAAGTACAAATGCCTAAAGAAATCCATAACTTCCAATTGGTTTGCCAAGATCTTGATTATAATTAAAAACCGAAACCTTATTAATTCAATCCTTATATATTTATTTGCATCATAATTTCATTAGACCGCTGCTGAGGTACTAGGGTATATCCGTCTGCTTCATCCATTTGATGAAAGTCAATATCATGAAGAGAACAACCATGTTTCTAATCCTCGTCCATCCTGACCATCATTAATCTTTACTGTGATAATGTTTGCCGTCTCTGCAGACATCTTTCTTGGTAATCATCAAAGTCACATTATCTGTGGCTACTTCCCTTACATCTCCCGATTTGACAAGCTTGTCCATTTTAGATTCGATATCTGCACATGCCGCTAATCTATCGACATTAAGACGACAAAGCAAAGGATTAATATTTCAGTTTGTCCCACCACCTATTTCCAAATACAACACCTCGTCATCAATTGTTGCTTTAGGGTTACATCTAGCTGATCTGAAAATTCTTTCCAAGATAATGTTTTTAATAAAATTTCCGGGTTTGGGATTTGCTTGTAAAATGGTTTATTCCTCCAATTTACATTGATTTTAACCAAAATGTCTGAAATCAGAATCAGACCAAAAGAACTTTTGCGCGGTTCATATCTGGTCGGAGATATTTAAAAAATATAGCCATGTGCATTCCTGATAGGAAGTTCTTTGAAGATGCTACCCATCAATGTCATTCACTTCGGGAAAATATGTATATAATTCAGTTTACGCGGTAGTCACCTGTGGAGATTGAAAACCGATAATTTTTATAATGAGTCCAGAGAAATTTTTGTCGTTCTGTTTTTTTTTTGTTTAAACTAAGAGAGAAACTCCAACACACTGAAACAAACGTCTAACCTTGCAGTTAAGCCTTTCTTGTTACCTGTAGACCTTAGTAGAAAATCAACTAAGAGAGATTGTCACCTTTGACAGTCTATGACATTAAAATTGTTGGTAGTTTTTAAATTGGTGTTTTTCTTTCTACCTATAATCTTGTTTCCTTTGGCGAAAGTCATCAGTCATGAAAGCGACGATCTCATCGTGGTAGGTACACAATGATTTACCACTCGACGATCGCACCAGTAGATCAACGATGGGTGAAAATAAAAAAAAGTCGAAAACATTAACACCAGCAACATTATACCTCACTTGGTATTTGCTATCGGTGACTATAAGAGGTGATATTTGACACTGCGACCGATCGTAGATGTATACAAGGAAGGAGTAAGAGATTTATATTGTAAGGATATATAGGATAGATAATGATTAACTCTAGACTTGAAGTGGTTAAGATTGTAGCGATTAGGGAAGCATCCTTTCGGGGGTCGGTTGCACAGCGTAAATGTAGGAATCTTTCCTGGTTGCGTGTTCGTGCTCAGCAGTGAGAGTGAAATGAACAAAACCCGAGACTCGAAATAACTGTTCAACAGCTTTTATTTCTGGTTGAAAGACAGTGCAAAACAGTAGTATCTTTCAGGAAAAAAGTGGAGTTTCCCACTTAACAGTGTTCTTGTGTAGATGTTTTCTTAAGAAACATTTTTCTGCCAGTTCCCACGGGATTAAACAGAAATCTGGGTGTAAACCTGCTGGTACTGGTACGAGTCTTCTGAAGCAAGGGTTGTGTAGTTTTTCCTTTTGGTAGGTGTCTCAAAGAGAGATTTCTCCACCTGTTCTCACGGGAGGAACAAAAGTCAAGCTGCCAGGACGGGCCTCGTCTTCTGCAGCAAGGGTTGAGTAGACCTTCTAGCTAGACTGGCAGCTACTGAGCTTCGTTGTTCATATTTTTTCAATAATAACCCACAATTTATTTTTTGCCTTTGTACAGATAGCTTATCAATATTCAGACTAAAGAGCAGTTGATATGAAAAGACAGAGATTTATCCTTGAATTATACCATGTGTAAAAGAAAAATGGAGCTATTGATGTTCATTGAAAACTGCTGAATGTTTCTGGAGACCAAACAATAGATGTGAACATAGGTAGTGGGTAATGCATTTCAGCATTAGCAACAGTGATGTGTGTGAAAAAGTAGATTGTTCATTCATTGCAAGGTAAAAAAAAACTCAAAACTGTTGAAAACCAAAGAACTGGTGCTCCAAAGAAGATTTCTTCAAGATCTTTGATGTCACATTAGACAAAATCTAATAGTTACTCATCAAAAGTTGTAGGATGATTTACCTTCATCAGGAATCTGTGTCACTAAATGGACAACAAGCAATGAAATTCATTGGAATAATCTAAAGTCCCTCTTCCTCTGGAAAGCTGCACCGCTATTGAAAAGACAAAGATACCAGGTTGAAATTCATTATTGATCATAAGGATAAGGAAAAATGATATCGGGAAAGAGTATTATGGACAAGCAAAAGCAAAAGTCAGTTGTTTGGACGTAATTCTAGAAATTATGTATGGAGGAAAGATGGCGATGCCTTCAAACAAAAGAACACAGTTCCAACAGTGAAATGTGGTGGTGGCAGAATCATGGTTTGGGGATGTTTTTCTGCAAAAGGTACTGGAAACATATCAGTAAAAGATGGTAGAATGAATGCCACACCATATCAAATATTTCGGAAGTAAATTTAATGATTTCGGTTGAAAATCTTGAACTTCTTCCTGATTTGATGATAATGATCTTAAGCAAACTGCAAAATCTACGAAGAAATGATTTGCTGAAAATAATGTAAATATCCTGAAATGGCTAAGTTAGTCCCCAGATTTAAAACCCAATTGAGAATTTGAAAATAGAAATCCCATAGAGAGCTCCAACAAGCAACCCGGATCTGAGGACCATATGCAAAGAAGAATGGAACAAAATAGCAAGTAAAATTTGCAAATCATTAATTGAGAACTACAAGAAGAGGTTGGTTGCTGTAGAATTGAATAATGGCGATTCAACAAAGTATTAAATGAACATCATGTATTCTTTTCTTGTATTGTATGAATACTTTTTTCACCCATTAAAATAGATAAATGGGATTTATTTCTATTAAATAAATTTTATTTCTGTTTTCTATCCATATTAATTATTATTCATCTGTGTAGAGTTAATTATATGAAAAGTATGTTTATTCATTAGATGGAAATACAATAAAGTAAAAGACTTTCATCAAAACAAAAAGATGACACCTGACCACAGCTAGAAAAAAAGTACTGTCTCCACCAATTTTGATGATAAAAATGTATGAAACATGTCAGTTCAAATGAATTTCTTCCTCGTTGTTTATTTTTTTAAGCTTCAAGGATAAAAAAATGCTCAAAATGATAAAAGAATCGAGGAAAAAACGGAAAAAAAAGAGTGGAATCTGAAAAAAATCTTTATTTCCAGAAAAAGTTATGGAATTTGAATTAGAAAAGTTAAAAAATGATTAAACTCCACTTGGCTTTGGTCAAAATGATATGATAAATGGTCAGCAACACTGAGGATGGCATGATTAAAAGGATTTCTATCCTTCTTTGATGATGAAGAAAAGTGACATCAACAGAAACTGTAGAAGACTTGAAAAATCAGTTTCTGTCAACAGAATGATACATTTATTCAGTGTTTTGTTCTTATGTACCTTGAAAAATATATTTCAACTTTGTAATCACCTGAATAAAAAAAGCAGAATTGTTTGGAGAAATTCTAAGAGAAAAGTATTTTTTCATTTTCATCTGTTTTTTGTTGGTTTTACTATTGTCTTTATCTTTGTTGTTTTTTTTACTTAAAATTTTAGAAGGACGAAGAATACATCGACTGAATATGAAAGACATTAAAGGTAAAGAAAATGATCTGAATAAAGCCTATGGAATAAATAATGTACTAGGGAGATACGTTTTTGATTTCATTTAAAAAAAAAAATAAGTTGAGTGTTGTTAAGATTCACAAGAAAATGATTTTAAAGACATACATTAGTCTTTCATTCATTAAACTTATCACACTCACACACACACACACACACACACACACACACACACACACACACACACACACACACACACACACACACATTTAAGAAAATCCAAAGTGGAGTCCCTGGATAATTTGTAAGAATTTCAACATCAGTTATTGTCTATTCCCATCGATTCACAGTGTCCCTGGAAAGAATCTGAAAGAAAAAAAATGAAAAACTGTCATAAAAAAAATATTCTTCATAGGAATAAAAAAAGAAAAAAAATGATTATTTTTCCTTGCTTTTATTTCAACAAAAGTTAAAAAACAAAAACAAAACAAAATTCTTATTTTTGCAAAAAAAAAATCGGCAATATTTTCTTTTCTGCATTGAAACATTTTCTAAAATAAAAAAAAGTTTTGTGTTTTTCTTTTTCTTTTTTTTATTAAGTTTCATCCTAAAAGAAATTTCATTATGAAGAAATCAAATTTTGTGTAAATTTCAAGATGTTAATTTTGTCATAAATAAATTATTTTGACAAAAAAATCAGGGAAAAATTAATTTTCCAAATTCCCTTCACTAAATTGAAGAGTAAATTTTTTTTACCAAGATAAAAAATTGGTTTTCTGATTGTTTCCTTTGAGGTCAGGAAAAAATGGAAAAAGAAACCTTTAGGAATAATTTAAGAATTCTTGTTTAATCAAAAGAAACCATTTTCTAAGAGAAAGTAGCTCGAGGCGTTTGTTGACAAACTGATACCTTCTCCAACAAGAGTTGTCCTCTTTCATAATTAGTTATTTCGAAAAACAGTAGTGAGACAATGCACGTGGCACTGATTTGCTTGGAAACAATAATGCTTGGTTGTTGGCAGATTGGAGCTGACCTTTGGTTGGAACCAAACGTGCTTGAGACTTAATACATTTTTGATTGAAGGGATTCTCCCAGCTCGGCTGCCAGTAGGAAGAACAGAAGCTTGGTTGCTGATATCATCAGTTCTTTGCTTATAAGCATCACAAAGCAAAGATTAACAAAAAAAAAAACAAATAACGTAAGACTTGTTGAATATCAACAAGTATACAGGGCACCTCGCTGTAGTGTAATGATTATAAACATTGTTCTTGGCGACTATTACTAAACACTAAGCCTTGTACTAAAACCAAGCTAAAAAAAATAGAAATACAGTGATGCATACTTAAGAAATGGAATGGAATTTTATTGAGGGCAGAGGTGGAGAAAGCAACTTTGAATTGAATGAGTAAAATGATTACAATTCTTTTTCTGGTCTTATTTAGTTTTGTAATAGATTACAGCTTCCTAAGTCATATACTTTGCCCAATGGTGACCAGGCAGAATGCAATAAAAAGCAGAACAAGAAATGGAATGGTATATATATATATATATATATATATATATATATATATATATATATATATATATATATATATATATATATATATATACATACACAAAGATTTAAAAAAAAATTGAAATCACATTGCAACCACAAGAGGAACAAATCCCAGATTGGAGTTTATGTTTTGCCAATATAGAAGAAAATTGAAACACCGGCTGATGAAAAAGATTGAATCTTTTTCACTTTCTACCCAAGTACTCTGCTTGGATGACCCAAAAGGTGATGCAAGATTTCTTCATTAGTATCATATATAGATAGCACACTAGAGACAGGAAAAGGTAAGCCTGGGATATCATCAGTGGTAGTAGCATATATAGGAGAAGTTAGTTTCAGAGAACATGGTGTGAAAAGCTGACCCCTGCGCATACACACACTCAAAATAGGATTCAATCCCATTATTGGACACACCAGACACCAGAGAAAAGTTGAAGAGTATATAGGTGAAATATTGCCAGAAAATCAACAAGAAAAATTCATGTAAATTGATCTGAAGAAAAGCATATACCATGTCTATGAGACAGATTGAAAAAATCTTATCTTTTTTGTGTGTAACATGTGAGAAATGAAATTGGGCTTCATGCGGACCTTTTAGCTGTTCAATATAAACAGAAAAATCAGCCAACAATCAACAACTCTGAATCTAAAACTGCTCAATTCTAGAGTAAAAACTTTGCTCATATATATATATATATATATAATATGTATAAAACAACTGAAAAAAAATTGTTTTTTTTTTGCGAAAGTACTTATTTATATGTTTTTATATATATTTAATATTTCAGACCACCTCGGTCCTTCCTCGGAAATTAATTGTATTACTGTATTTGGGAGTTTGTTTACAGCGTTCGTCGTGGGACGCGGACGTCACGTGATGTGGAATGCAACTATGTTTGAATGTTTTAACGTAAATCTAACGATAGTATTTTAGATGTTGTTTAAAAAGGGTTTTTTTAACTATATCTAAATAAATTTTTTAACTATTGAAATATTTATACAGATTTAAAATACCCAAGACTTTGTTTAACCCTAGTTTATATGTGTCTAATTTTAAAATCCAGTATTTCTCTTTTTTTCTTCGTGTGTATGTTGTACTAAAACCTGAGTCTATCAATATACATTTACAGTTGTCTAATGAGTGTCCTGATTGATTAAAGTGTTCAGCTATTGGGGAATGAGGATTGTTTTGACGTATGTCTAGTTTGTGGTTGTTGAAACGAAATCTAAAATTAGTTCCAGATTCGCCAATATATCCACTATTAGGACATATTGTGCAGAATAGGTAGTAAATTATATCATTGCTATCACAGGTGAGGCGAGGTGGATGTATTTTGATTTTGGAGTTGGGTACAAAATTCACTATCTGTTGTTAGGTGTTTGCAAACTAGACAACGAGTTTTATTACATTTATAATTTCCTGTTTGGTTTGTATTATTTAGATATTTGGTAGAGGTGAGGATAACTGATAAGTTAGGTGTTTGTTTTTTTGCGTTGATGGGTGGTTTAGCGAAAATGTCTTTGATATTTTTGTTTAATTGAAGGTTCTTGTAATCATTATGCTATATATATATATATATATATATATATATATATATATATATATATATATATAGCATAATGATTACAAGAACTTCCATATATATGTACATATATATATATATATATATATATATATATATATATATATATAGGATTAATATGAGTAAAAGTTTGTCACTTAACTGATTGAGGTTGCCTTCAACATCGTGACTCCAGAGTTTCATAGGCAGACATGACTGTCCACTCTTTAGTGGGTATCAGCAATTATTTTTTATAAAGAACAATTTTAAGGAAAAGATGTATGAAAGTGGAAAAAGTCTTTCGGTGACAAACTTTGCCCTTTAGGACTTCATCAGACTAAGTTTATATTTAAGTTGAAAATTAAAAAAGAATGAAAACAATTCTTGTAAAAATTCATTAAAATTTTTTTCTCACTCAAGTGTTTCCTTAATACATCTTATTCATAAAAGCAATTAGAAGTTTTTCTAATTAAATAATGTCTTAGTTTTATTTCATTTGTTTTATTTTATAATTCAGAGCAGATTTTCTCTAACTGGGGGATCTCTTTGACTGAAAGGATTTTTTAGGATTTATTCTCCAAGGAGTTCAAATTTTAATTAATATAAACCTTAAGAAGTTACACGAGTGAATTTCTCAAATTTTCATAAAAATTAAATAAATGGGGGGGAAACAGATGTAATATATATATATATATATATATATATATATATATATATATATATATATATATATATATATATATATATATATTTACAAAACTTTTTTTTTAAATTTGTAAATAAATTTTATTCATTTGGTAATAAATTCTGAAAGCTTCATTAAAATTCAGCAATTACTTGATTTTTGAAAGAATTTCCAAAATGTGTTTTTCACAAACACTAAAATTTTGGCGCTATTACACTTTCACACCCACCTCCGTTGGTTAGCGTTTTACAAACATTGATTTTGTTTCTCGAGATTTATATTTTAATTTGAATATTATAATTAACAATAATAAATAGAACTGTTTCCAGATCGTGGTACCTGGGGCAACTGAATGACAGGAAGCAACGGTGGGGGATGAAATCGTAAGAGCACCAAAATTTTCTTTGCTAATTTATAGTCCATCCATTGAGGTTCAAGAAAAACAAAATTTTTAATCAAAATTTCGTAAGTCCTAAAAAGACTTCAACTTCAGATTTTTACTTCTCTGGCAAGGTTCTGATATTACTGTGTTCGCAAGTTTTTCTTTCTTTTTCACACTGTGTTCTGCTCAAATGACAATATCCGCCTATCGCCCGGTCAATACCCCCCGGTCGCTTCTCTTGTTTCCTGTTTAGGAAGGGATTCTTGTTTTTTTTCCCTTTTCTCTGGCCTCCGTAATAGTACTGTTGTGAATCTCTTGTGATGTGTGTAGTCTGTGGCAACGTCTCTTCATACTGAGGGAACCGGGTTGACAGTTCTCTGGTTGCTGTTCCCGACTGTTAGGAGCCCTTACTCTTGCGTAGCTTCTTGAGCGGCTGCTCTGATCAGCTGTTGCATAACATCGGTGTACTTGTAGTGCTATGTCGTGCATGGAAAGGTGTCCCTGCACACACCTCTGGTAGGCAACCCTACGACCACATTATGTTGCAGTCTGCACCAACTCCTTTCTGTCAAACTGATAGATATAATCTTCAAATATTCAAATGTAATGTCAATCGTTATCTGGTCATTGACCGTCTGTGATCACCTGGCTTGAATTGGGCGAAATATTTCAATTTTAAAGCCACCCAAATTAAAGTTTTCTTTTTTATTGACTGCATAGATAGTTTTTGGTTTGGTTTTTAGACCGTTACTTGAATAGTCAAATGCTCATTGTTTGTATTATTTTGCTGAGCGTAATAAGAACTAAAATAATACAGGGCCCCTCAGGATTTGAGGCAACCTAAAATATTTAAGATAATCACAATTTGTCCCAGGTATCATTAAACATAAGGATGTGTTCTCACAAAGACACTCAAGTGGACAACTTCAGTTAAAGATAACGACATATCGTATATTAAGAAAGTGCATCTACAGAAAATTGCAGTGCAGTGACAAAATTGTTTTACTCACGGCCCTATCATTTCACACAACGAAATTTAGTAAGTACCTGGCATTAGCGCTTGATTAAGCAGTTCTGCACAGTATCGGGTTTACCCTTAACTTGTACAAGAATGCTTTAAGTGCAAGGACATGCGACATGGATGAAAATGAGATTAACCTGACGAATGTCTTTGATCTTAATCCATTCACCTAATACGTTTAATTCCAACTTATACAGCAAGATGTGCAGGCGATGTAAAGAATGAGGACTCGGAGAGCCGAGTTCGAATTCCTGCTGAGTTCGTTACATTCACATACGCGTAAATATTTTTGAGAAAGGTATGAATGCATGTCTTTTTTTCCAGCTATGGGTTAAATAGTAAGACTTGTACCTGGACAAAATCATTATTATCTCCCAAAAAATTATAAATGCAACATTCACTGTCAAATGAAAGTAATTATTCTTACAGTCCACAAAATATATATTCAGATTTAAATAACCCACAAAGGGTTGATAAACCATAAAGAATAAATTCAAATCCATCTGATAAAGCGGGCGGCGTGTCTAGAAACGAATACATGATGTTAAGACAGCCAATAGGAAATGATGGTTAACACCGTCAAACGATTCGATTTGATTGAAATTGATCAGCGTGGTGTGATCACCGACTTTCTGTAAGATGCCGAATATTAGCTCATCCAGTCATTCACCTCAAAGTACAAATGCCTAAAGAAATCCATAACTTCCAATTGGTTTGCCAAGATCTTGATTATAATTAAAAACCGAAACCTTATTAATCCAATCTTTATTACATATTTTTTTGCATCATAATTTCATTAGACCCCTGCTGAGGTACTAGGGTATATCCGTCTGCTTCATCCATTTGATGAAAATCAATACTATGAAGAGAACAACCATGTTTCTAATCCTTGTCCATCCTGACCATCATCAATCTTTACTGTGATAATGTTTGTCGTCTCTGCAGACATCTTTCTTGGTAACCATCAAAGTCACATTATCTGTGGCTACTTCCCTTACATCTCCCGATTTGACAAGCTTGTCCACTTTAGATTCGATATCTGCGCATGCCGCCAATCTATCGACATTAAGACGACAAAGCAAAGGATTAACATTTCAGTTTGTCCCACCACCTATTTCCAAATACAACACCCCGTCATCAATTGTTGCTTTAGGGTTACATCTAGCTGATCCTGAAAATTCTTTCCAAGATAATGTGGTTAATAAAATTTCCGGGTTTGGGATTTGCTTGTATAATGGGTTATTCCTCCAATTTACATTGATTTTAACCAAAATGTCTAAATTCAGAATCAGACCAAAAGAACTTTTGCACGGGTCATATCTGGTCGGAGATATTTAAAATATATAGCCATGTGCATTCCTGATAGGAAGTTCTTTGAAGATGCTACCCATCAATGTCGTTCACTTCGGGAAAATTTGTATATTATTCAGTTTACCCGGTAGTCACCTGGGGAGATTGAAAACCGATAATTTTTATAATAAGTTCAGAGAAATTTTTGTCATTCTGTTTTTTTCTGTTTAAACTCTAAAGAGAAACTCCAACACACTGAAACAAACGTCTAGCCTTGCAGTTAACCCTTTCTTGTTACCTGAAGACCTTAGTAGATAATCAACTAAGAGAGATTGTCACCTTTGACAGTCTATGACATTAAAATTGTTGGTAGTTTATAAATTGGTGTTTTTCTTTCTACCTATAATCTTGTTTCCTTTGGCGAAAGTCATCAGTTATGAAAGCGACGATCCCATCGTGGTAGGTACACAATGATTTACCACTCGACGATTTCACCTGGAGATCAACGATGGGTGAAAATACAAAAAAGTCGAAAACATTCACGCCAGCAACGTTACACTTCACTTGGTATTTGGTATCGGTGACTATAAGAGGTGATATTGACATTGCAACCTATCGTAGATGTATACAAGGAAGGAGTAAGAGGTTTATATTATGAGGATATGTAGGATAGATAATGATTAACTCTAGACTTGAAGTGGTTAAGATTGTAGCGATTAGGGAAGAATCCTTTCGGGGGTCGGTTGCACAGCATAAATGTAGGAATCTTTCCTGGTTGTGTGTTCGTGCTCAGCAGTGAGAGTGGAATGAACAAAACCCGAGACTCGAAATAACTGTTCAACAGCTTTTATTTCTGGTTGAAAGACAGTGCAAAACAGTAGTATCTTTCAGGAAAAAAGTGGAGTTTCCCACTTAACAGTGTTCTTGTGTAGATGTTTTCTTAAGAAACATTTTTCTGCCAGTTCCCACGGGATTAAACAGAAATCTGGGTGTAAACCTGCTGGTACTGGTACGAGTCTTCTGAAGCAAGGGTTGTGTAGTTTTTCCTTTTGGTAGGTGTCTCAAAGAGAGATTTCTCCACCTGTTCTCACGGGAGGAACAAAAGTCAAGCTGCCAGGACGGGCCTCGTCTTCTGCAGCAAGGGTTGAGTAGACCTTCTAGCTAGACTGGCAGCTACTGAGCTTCGTTGTTCATATTTTTTCAATAATAACCCACAATTTATTTTTTGCCTTTGTACAGATAGCTTATCAATATTCAGACTAAAGAGCAGTTGATATGAAAAGAGAGATTTATCATTGAATTATACCATGTGTAAAAAAAAATGGAGCTATTGATGTTCATTGAAAACTGCTGAATGTTTCTGGAGACCAAACAATAGATGTGAACATAGGTAGTGGGTAATGCATTTCAGCATTAGCAAGTGATGTATGTGAAAAAGTGGATTTTTCATTCATTGCATGGTACAAAAACTCAAAACTGTTGAAAACCAAAGAACTGGTGCTCCAAAGAAGATTTCTTCAAGATCTTTGATGTCACATTAGACAAAATCTAATAGTTACTCATCAAAAGTTGTAGGATGATTTACCTTCATCAGGAATCTGTGTCACTAAATGGACAACAAGCAATGAAATTCATTGGAATAATCTAAAGTCCCTCTTCCTCTGGAAAGCTGCACCGCTATTGAAAAGACAAAGATACCAGGTTGAAATTCATTATTGATCATAAGGATAAGGAAAAATGATATCGGGAAAGAGTATTATGGACAAGCAAAAGCAAAAGTCAGTTGTTTGGACGTAATTCTAGAAATTATGTATGGAGGAAAGATGGCGATGCCTTGAAACAAAAGAACACAGTTCCAACAGTGAAATTTGGTGGTGGCAGCAATTATGGTTTGGGGATGTTTTTCTGCAAAAGGTACTGGCAACTATAGCGAAGGAGACGGCGACTTACCTTGTCAAACCAAGTGACAGCGAGTCGCGTGTATCCTACAAAGGAAAATGTGGCAAAAAAGAAAATTATTTACCAAAAAAAAGGGCACGTATTCCGCATGACATGCTGAAAAAATATTTTCAAAAATAAATAAAAAAATAAAAAAAAAATAAAAAAAACAAGACCGTCGCTATAAGAATATTTTGATATGCAAAATAGTGAAGATCCTCTCCCAACTGTCGACGAATGGAAAAATGGTCGGCCGATAAAAGCAGTTGGTATTCTCAAATCGGGGACTTGGTGTATTTTGGCTTCTGCGTTCGTCTGAGAGCAAGTTATTTTTCTGACTGGTTACACGTATTGCGCTTTGTGAGAAAGTACCGGTGAATCGAGTTTTCGGCATTTCTTTCTGCCCCCCGATATTCAAGTCTGAACTTACAGTGATTTGTTCTTTGTGTTGTGGAAGTAATCTGCGACAAATACTTCCTTCGCTTTCAGAACGCTTACAGCAACATATCAGTAAAAGATGGGAGAATGAATGCCACGCCATATCAAATATTTCAGAAGTAAATTTAATGATTTCGGTTGAAAATCTTGAACTTCTTCCTGATTTGATGATAATGATCTGAAGCAAACTGCAAAATCTACGAAGAAATGGTTTGCTGAAAATAATGTAAATATCCTGAAATGGCCAAGTCAGTCCCCAGATTTAAAACCCAATTGAGAATTTGAAAATAGAAATCCCATAGAGAGCTCCAACAAACATCCCGGATCTGAGGACCATATGCAAAGAAGAATGGAACAAAATAGCAAGTAAAATTTGCAAATCATTAATTGAGAACTACAAGAAGAGGTTGGTTGCTGTAGAATTGAATAATGGCGATTCTACAAAGTATTAAATGAAGATTATGTATTCTTTTTTGTATTGTATGAATACTTTTTTCACCCATTAAAATAGATCAATGGGATTTATTTCTATTAAATAAATTTTATTTCTGTTTTCTATCCATATTTAGTTATTATGCATCTGTGTAGAGTTAATTATATGAAAAGTATGTTTATTCATTAGATGGAAATGCAATAAAGTAAAAGACTTTCATCAAAACAAAAAGATGACACCCGACCCCAGCTAGAAAAAAAAGTACTGTGTACACCAATTTTGATGATAAAAATGTATGAAACATGTCAGTTCAAATGAATTCCTTCCTCGTTGTTTATTTTTTTAAGCTTCAAGGATAAAAAAAATGCTCAAAATGATAAAAGAATCGATGAGAAAAAAACGGAAGAAAAAAAAGAGTGGAATCTGAAAAATCTTTATTTCCAGAAAAAGTTATGGAATTTGAATTAGAAAAGTTAAAAAATGATTAAACTCCACTTGGCTTTGGTCAAAATGATATGATAAATGGTCAGCAACACTGAGGATGGCATGATTAAAAGGATTTCTATCCTTCTTTGATGATGAAGAAAAGTGACATCAACAGAAACTGTAGAAGACTTGAAAAATCAGTTTCTGTCAACAGAATGATACATTTATTCAGTGTTTTGTTCTTATGTACCTTGAAAAATATATTTCAACTTTGTAATCACCAGAATAAAAAAAGCAGAATTGTTTGTAGAAATTCTAAGAGAAAAGTATTTTTTCATTTTCATTTGTTTTTTTGTTGGTTTTACTATTGTCTTTATCTTTGTTGTTTTTTACTTAAATTTTTAGAAGGACAAAGAACGCACTGACTGAAAATGAAAGACATTAAAGGTAAAGAAAATGATCTGAAAAAAGCCTATGGAATAAATAGTGTACTAGGGAGATACGTTTTTGATTTCATTTAAAAAAAAAATATATAAAATAAGTTGAGTGCTGTTAAGATTCACAAGAAAATGATTTTAAAGACATACATTAGTCTTTCATTCATCAAACTTATCACCCTCTCCACACACACACACACACACACACACAAGAAAATCCAAAGTGGAGTCGCTGGATAATTTGTAAGAATTCCAACATCAGTTATTGTCTATTCCCATCGATTCACAGTGTCCCTGGAAAGAATCTGAAAGAAAAAAAATTGAAAAACTGTCATAACAAAATATTCTTCATAGGAATAAAAAAAGAAAAAAAATGATTATTTTTCCTTGCTTTTATTTCAACAAAAGGAAAATGGCAAATGAGATTCTAATTTTTTCTAAAAGAAAAAAAAAAAATATTGGCAATAATTTCTTTTCTGCATTGAAACATTTTCTAAAATAAAAAAAAATGTTTTGTGTTTTTCTTTTTCTATTTTTTATTAAATTTCATCCTAAAAGAAATTTCACGATGAAGAAATCAAATTTTGAGCAGAAAAATTTTTGAAGGGAAAACTTTTTAAGATGTTAATTTTTGTCATAAATAAATTATTTTGACAAAAAAATCAGGGAAAAATTAATTTTCCAAATTCCCTTCCCTAAATTGAAGAGTAATTTTTTTTTACCAAGATAAAAAATTGGTTTTCTGATTGTTTCCTTTGGGGTCAGGAAAAAATGAAAAAAGAAACCTTTAGGAATAATTTAAGAATTCTTGTTTAATCAAAAGAAACCATTTTCTAAGAGAAAGTAGCTCGAGGCTTTTGTTGACAAACTGATACCTTCTCCACCAAGAGTTGTCCTCTTTCATAATTAGTTATTTCGAAAGACAGTAGTGAGACAATGCACGTGGCACTGATTTGCTTGGAAACAATAATGCTTGGTTGTTGGCAGATTGGAGCGGACCTTCGGTTGGAACCAAACGTGCTTGAGACTTAATACATTTTTGATTGAAGGGATTCTCCCAGCTCGGCTGCCAGTAGGAAGAACAGAAGCTTGCCTTCTGATATCATCAGTTCTTTGCTTATAAGCATCACAAAGCAAAGATTAACAAAAAAAAAATAATAAAAAATGGACGTAAGACTTGTTGAATATCAACCAGTATACAGGACACCTCGCTGTAGTGTAGCGATTATCACATTGTTCTTGGCAACTATTACTAAACACTAAGCCTTGGACTAAAACCAAGCTAAAAAAAAAATAGAAAAACAGTGATGCATACTTAAGAAATGGAATGGAATTTTATTGAGGGCAGAAGTGGAGAAAGCAACTTTGAATTGAATGAGTAAAATGATTACAATTCTTTTTCTGGTCTTATTTAGTTTTGTAATATATTACAGCTTCATAAGTCATATACTTTGCCCAATGGTGACCAGGCAGAGTGCAATAAAAAGCAGAACAAGAAATGGAGTTGACAAATTGAAATTGTTACCTGTTGCTTCTCGTGAGGAATCATCAAGGTCATCAGCATCAATGGTCACAGGTTTGTCTTTATTTTGTAAAAATGCTCTTTTCAGCATCAATTTCTTATCAGTGTGACACAAATATTTCAGCTGGGTTTTGCCATCTGAAACAAAAGCAACAATGAAAAATGTATCATTTTCTTGTTTAATTAATGTTTGCTTCTTTTTGATGTTAAGTAAACAAAATACAAAACTGGAAACATTAAAAAAAAACAACCAATTAAATAGTACAACCTAATACTAGTACAACCTAATACTACAATGATGAGACAAAAAGTAAAATGTCTGTTGAAATTGAATTCAAAAATTAGAAGGAAAAATTTCATTTTTAAGCTTTAAACTGTAAAATATCTTGAAAGCCAATGGAGAATATAGTTGGTCTACCTTCTCTTTTCTTACCTATAAGCCTCTTTCAAAAGGACTGGCCAATTGAACACATACAGAAAACAAAAAGTTGTCATAGTATTTCTGTTTGTAGAAAGAGAAAGTGCTTCAAATATCCACAAGAGATTAGTGAATTTATTCACACTATTTATATTTGGACTATTGTCCTTATGTTTGTTGTTATATATATATATATATATATATATATATATATATATATGTATATATATATTTGGAGAAAGGGAAGACATATGTCTGTGTCTGTCACCATATTTTCTGTCTTTTATGAAAAACACTTATTTACCAAACAAAATTTGGAGGAAAATTAAAAAAAAAAAGTATCAAAGTCCTGCCAGCCAAATAGTCAGCCTCAAAGAGACTAGTTAAATGTTTGTACTGGTTTAACAAACAAACAGAGAAACCAACCAACCAAACCATCTTTTGATAACAACAGACTTCATATAAATAGAAATAATGCCCCCACCCCACAAAAACAAACATGCCCTCTGAACGAAGACCACATAATGAAAGATGCAAAACCACAGTGTGACTAAAAAAAAATATTGCCATCATATCATACCTTCAACAATTTCTTCAAGAATAATGGACGTCCCAATATTAGCTTCATACTGACCCGAGAAAATATGAGAGCCAATCTGAACAATTGGATTTGGAGTATCCAGACCCTAAAAAAGAAAATTATCAATTTCTAATCAGATGAGAACAGCAAATCCCCAATCAATATTCTCCAATCTCCTGCAGGCACCAAATTTTCAAGGAAAATGTTTCAAGAAAAACTACGCTCATCAACAAGTTTCAAATGTTAAGAAATTAAAATATTTAAATGGAAACAACCTTTTCTTGACATATTTTTGGCAGATGAGTCAGATGTCGGTGGGGAAGGCATTGATAATCACAAAAATCATCTATTAATCTGACTCTATCATTTGTAATTAAAACCTGCAGTAACAACTGAAAATGTCCAAAAAGTTAAGGAAAAGCACACATTCATTAGCTTTGTGTGCTAATAAAATATTACATTTACTTTTTCAGGGCTGTTGCTTGAGAAGAAGGGAAATGGGAAGAAGAATGCAGCAACTTAAAAAAAAATTGTGGCACCATTGATCAAGGACAAATGACGAGATAAACACTTTCAGAATGCAATCTTTCCTCGACATTAGGTTTATATTTAGACAAGACATGGAAATGTCAAGCTAAAAAAGTGTTTTTTCACCTCCATTGTCTCTAATATGGAGCTGCCATCTGGTCAAAATTTATTTTGTGATTTTTTCTAAATATCAATTGAAAGCCAAGATGAAAAAGCAGTTGTCATACCAAAGCCTTTGTATGAGATTTAGTTTCTTGTGTAGAAAGGAAGTCACAATCAATAACACCCGACAGCTCCACCAGAACAGTCGACTCCTTGGGGAAAAAAAAAAAATGAACATTTAATATAGACAAAGAACAAAAATGTGAACGTGTCTAAATCATCAACATCTATATGAGTCATGCAACATTGAATATCATTTCTTTACAAAGGATCAATGAAATAACACTTTTGGATAAATTTGGGTCTGCTGAGAGTTCTAGGAATGATTGATATCATCTTGAAGAACTTATTCATCTGCTGTCAGGAATTGCAGAAAATTATTTGGAATCCTCACCTTTGTTGTTTTTACTGTTGGCTGATTTGACCTTTCAGCTTTTTTGGATGAATTTTAGCTGATACTTGAAATCACAGTGCAACCACAAGAGGAACAAATCCCAGATTGGAGTTTATGTTTTGCCAATATAGAAAAAAAATGAAACACCTGCTGATAAAATTGATGAAAAAGATTGAATCTTTTTCACTTTCTACCCAAGTACTCTGCTTGGATGACCCAAAATGTTATGCAAGATTTCTTCATTAGTATCATATATAGATAGCACACTAGAGACAGGAAAAGGTAAGCCTGGGATATCATCAGTGGTAGTAGCATATATAGGAGAAGTTAGTTTCAGAGAACATGGTGTGAAAAGCTGAGCCCTGTGTATACACACACTCAAAATAGGATTCAATCCCATTATTGGACACACCAGACACCAGAGAAAAGTTGGAGTATATTGCCAGAAAAATCAACAAGAAAAATTCATGTAAATTGATCTGAAGAAAAGCATATACCATGTCTATGAGACAGATTGAAAAAATCTTATCTTTTTTGTGTGTAACATGTGAGAAATGAAATTGGGCTTCATGCGGACCATTTAGCTGTTCAATATAAACAGAAAAATCAGCCAACAACTCTGCATCTAAAACTGCTCAATTCTAGAGTAAAAACTTTGCTCATATATATATATATATATATATATATAGAGAGAGAGAGAGAATTAATACGAGTAAAAGTTTGTCACAGTTCCAATATCTTATTTGAAATTGTATGTGTGTGCTTGTGTATATTAAATAACACAAGAGACTCACACACAACATAGAAATATGCATATAAAGTCTGTAATGAGTTGGTTGGTCAACTTGACACCCCCAAAGCGAGTGGAGGTGGGCAGGCGTGGAAACTGTGATTGGTAGCTGGCTTGTTGGTGTTTTGCATAGGCGAGTTACCAAGCTCTATGTAAAGGGCTGGAATGAGAAGGAGGGCAGTTTTGTCTCAGAAGTGGAGACTGTGCCCATCACACACACACACACACACACACACACACTTTTATTTTTTTCATGACACATTTCAACACAAATGCAGACAGCGCATGATGGATAGAGAATCAACTCTTTTGTAACATAGATTACTGTCAACAGCAACAGTAGAATATCAGGATGATAAGAATGTGTTATGGTTGCTAAATGATGGTTATTGCTCAAGATGCTGGAAAAATGGTTGAATTTCCTGTACCACTCCAATAAATATCTGACTCTTCCTGTTATCGTTGACCTTTACAAGAGTCACTCAGGCCAAAAATGGAGTACTGCTGCTTTATAGATATCAAAATTATTTGTTCAGCCTTGTGGGTAATGAATTATTTTATACCCTACAATCCCTTTCCCACAGACTAAACATTGCAAGCCTCTTGCTACTTCATTTTCCATTGAAAATGTTCTGACAAACTGCATTGCTCTACCTATTCTCACCTTCACAGCTACGATTCACCATACCACGCCCATTGTAGCTAACCACCCTCATTCCTTTCATATTCCATTGGTGAGATGTAAGTTCCACACAAACAGATTCTTCCCACAAACTGCTACTTTGTAGAACTGACTGCCAAGAAGATGCTTCCTTGATCCCGACAATCTTAACCTGTTCAAGTCTAGGGTCATCTTACCCACATAATTGCACAAACTGTCCCTCATATTCTGTAACCCTCTATCTTGAGTGGCTCTTGGACCTTGTAGACAGTGAACATTATAGTAAAAACTCTTCTTAAAATGGAATTGGCTTTTCCAAGAAAAGGCCCAACTATTACCATTTCTAAAAATAACTCTTCACAGATTTATTGAAAAAACAAAACTGCAAAAAACAAAAAAAAAAAATCTTGTGGAGCCAGAATCTAGCATTTCTGGCACACAAGAGTTGCAGAACAAGACGTGTACACAATTGGACCTCAAAAATCATTTCACAAGCTACAACTTCCATGACAGTTACACAGTTTACCGCTTTATATTCAATGACAACTAAGCAAAACTTTATAAAAAAAAAAGATACACTAAGAACATTTTTAATATGGTACACCTACCAAAAGATTTTAATACTGACACACACAGTAATTACTGTAATGGTAAGCTTATTATTAAAAAAAGATATATATAAAAAATAATGTCTATTTCAACTGAATCCTGTTTAGGCTTTATGGGTTTCTTTACACAATTTATTTTTACAATTCCTTTCATTTGTTTTATTTTATAATTCAGAGCAGATTTTCTCTAACTGGGAGTTCTCTTTTTTTTTAGGATTTATTCTCCAAGGAGTCCAACTTTTAATTAATATAAACCTTAAAAAGTTACACTAGTGAATTTCTCAAATTTTCATAAAATTAAATAAGTGTAGGGTAATAGATGTAAAAAAAAAAGATTATATATATATATTTTTACCAAGATTTAAAAAAAAAATTTTGTAAATAAATTTCATTCATTTGGAAATAAGTTCTGAAAGCTTCATTAAACTTCACTTCAGCAAGTATTTAATTTTTGCAAGAATTTCCAAAATGAGTTTTTCGCACACTAAAAGTTTTGGCGCTATTACACTTTCCCACCCACCTCCGTTGGTTAGGGTTTTACAAACATTGATTTTGTTTCTCGAGATTTATATTTTAATTAAAATATTATAATTAACATTAACAATAAAAAAAAAAACAGAACTGTTTCCAGATTGCCGTACCTGGGGAAACGCGTTGATGAATGACAGGAAGCAACGGTGGGTGCGAAAGAGTAATTAATAGCACCAAAATGTTCTTTGCTAATTTATCGTCCATCCGCTGAGGTTTAAGAAAAACAAAACCTTTAATCAAAATTTCGAACGTTCTAAAAAGGATAAAAAAATTAAATCTAAAAAATACGTTGCTTTTTCTTTCCTCTTTTTAATAATAACAGTGATTTTGACGATAAAACTTTGTTTAGGGCATTTTTTCATCATGGTATGCTCATTTTTCAACGAATTAGTAGTGAAGATAGCTACTTTAAAAAGGCAATAGGCTTAGAGAGTTGAACTCGACCTGTTATCGTTGGTCATCGTTCAATCTTTCTAAGGATAACGGAAACGAGTTCGAATCTCGTACGAGCTTCATTCTTAATTTTCCATTTAACGCATCAAAAAGAAAAAAATTGAAAAAAAAAACAACAGAAATAAGATGAAATAAAAATACGTGTAAAAAAATAATTACTGACAATGTTTATGCCAGAAAATTTTGAATATTATTAGAAGTTAAGTAAAAATAATGTAGAAAAATTGGAACGTTGATATGTCAAAGCCTCAAGAAAGCGTATTTCAATGTGGTGTAATGGTTAGCAAGTTTGTCTCGCTCGATCAATTATGACCGAGTAATGAGTTCGATCCTCATGGGGGACCCTATAATTTGGGCCTTGTGTCACATCGAAGCGCAATAAAATTTACTTAAGTTAAGTAAATTATAAATCACAATATCGGAGATAGATAAATGAAGATCAAGCTAAATTGTGTAATTTCTGGAAATAAATGAAGAATAACTTAGTGTTGTTTACTTTTTCAAAATTAAATATTTGACAGTTTACATTGTAATCGTGTCTGCGTATTTCAAAATAAAATAAAACTAAACAAAACTTACTTCTTCCCATTCGCCTTCTGAAAAATTATCCTTGCCTTCCATTTTACCAAAAAACAAAACTTTTCTTAATTTTCTTGGGAGAAGAGTTCGTCAAAAAGAGTTATGTCCCTTGGATTTGGTGAATGTGTTAATATGTAACGAATGAATGGGTCGTGAATCGGATTACCTAGGTATAGGATAGCAATGACGACCAGCCTCAACCTATGCCCCCTTCTGGCCTTGTGCCATAATTGTATATTTTATGCAATAAATCGTTGGATTAAGCAAGCAGAGGTCAAATTTTAAAATGACCAACAGAAAAAAAATCATGATTTGTTTTTTTGGGACAAAAAAGTTAAATTCTAGAAAACTAAAAGTTTTCTTTTTCTAGAATTTAACTTTTGTCCAAAAACAAATCATGATTTTTTTAAAAGAAACTGTTTAACAGTTTCTTAAAAAAATATAGCGACAAAAATATTTTAATTACATGTAATTAAGCAAGCCTCATTAATGGAAATGTTTTTTTAACTACCACACACGCACTCACACTTGTTTGTGGCGTGTAAAAGGTTTCTCTTCATAGGAAAAAAAATGAATGACATTGGTTTATGGGAAATGTTAATTTCAATGCTTAGACTGAGGATTAGGGATTTTTTTCTTCCTTCAATCATTGGAAATTTTCTGCATTTGGAGAATAGAGAATTTGATAAATAATATTACTTCATTTTCTTGCAGAAAATTGAATAATGGATGAGTGTTTTTTCTTTTCTTTTGCAATGTTTAATCAATAGATCCACTAAATGTTGTGAATAAAAAAAATGGTTTTCTCATGTGAAATACATGTGTATTTCACATGAGGTGTATTTCTATAAATCTCTGCTACTGGCAAGTTACTTGATTTGTACTATTTTTTTTGTTTTGTTTGGGAAGGAATATTCAAATTAAAAATCTTTTAATTTTTTGGTGAAGTGAAATCTTCCCAGGAAATTTGATTGTGAAAACATCTGTTGTTGAAAGGATTGCAGATTTGGGAAGGTGGCAACATTTGTTTTTTTGTCTTTTGTGTATGTTCGCCTAAAAAGGCTTATCAGACAAATATAAAAGGTTGTGATGATTATCATCACCATCATATATACAAACCGTACGACAAGCATTCATTGGTTAATCTCTTCAAAACTAGCTCGCTGATTGGTCAATTCCGACCAGTCAAATCGCTTGCACGCGAGGAATTAAATTTCCCGCTCACTAAAGTTTGGGCCGATCACGTGATACACCATCTTATATAAACAAAACACGAGTGGTTCTCTCTCCTCTTTTCTCTTTTCTCTCTTTATCCGTCTCTCCGTTTGACTTCCTTGCTGCCAAAATGTAACCTTTAAGAACTCTCGTCTTTACCATGCAGTCAGACGTTAAAGAACATTGCCAACATTCACGTAAGTACGAACTCTTAACTCTTCTGAACTCTTACCAATTTTTACAATACATAATTCCTAGCATGCAACAGGAAATTTATTCTTCTAAACTACAGTTTAATAGTTAATCCAACCTTTATGAGCTCCGGTACAAATATTTCCAAATCTAAGAGACATAACTCTATCAACCCTTTTAGCTTATTTGCATGTACATTAAAACAAATAAATTCAATTGTTATGTTTTGAACCATTACGTTCTGTCTTGTATTTTATACTATGTGCTATTTTACGTCAAATATAAATTACTTTGTGACCGCCACATTGGATAGCGACCTCCAGCATCTTTGCATGTTCTTTTCCACGTCTTTCCTAGTCAAAGTAAAAATAATTGTGGCGGACCCTGCAACATGATTGGCGAAGCCCGCTACAAGGTTGTTATTTTGAATACAAATGGCCTTGAAGGTTGGTGATAAGTTTGGATAAATTAAAAGCAAACCAGAGGAAATGACTCTTTTTCACCCCTTGAGAACAAAGGGGGAGCTGAGAAAATGCATGAGTAGATGGATGCTTATATATACAACATTTTGGCAAACAGAAGAAATGTTGTTTACCACTTTTTGGTAACGTACGAGAGGCCCATATCAACTCTGAATTAGTTAAGAGCATTTCACATCGCAGGGTCTTTTTTCAGATAAGCAATATGGCTTTCACTTCTCTAGGTCAACTGCTGATGTATTGTTGAAAGAGCCTATCATGCTTTAAATAAGAAAGGTGAAGCTCGAGCTGTTGCTTTGAATATATTGAAAGTATTTAAATATATTGAAGGTATTTGACGGGGTTTGACATGTTGTTCTTCACAAATTGAAATGTTATAATATTTCTGGATGGATTTTTGATCTGATTCAATTATTCTTATTTGTAACCCATCCTCTCACAGCGTTGGTCTTCAGATAACCGTGGTTATCATCTAGCTGATTCATCACTCATTAACGCTTTGCTGGTTTGTCGCTGGTATTGTGATGATGAGCACGGTTTCATTCGATCTAGCTAGTGTTCATTTATTTCACAACCATTAACTTCTCTGCCACGTTGTGTTTTCGATCTCAGAGGGTAAGAAGATCGCTGATGAAGTAAACTGAAGTGAAGAACAGGTCGACAGCGAGAAGCCACACAAAAAAGAATTAACTTGGGTTAAAAATGTAACAACATTTTGGTTTATAAATGAGTTGTTGTATACAGTGGTTTAATCTCTTCTCACCTAGTTATAATCAAATGAAGCTGGGATCCTTTTTGGAGTTTACAGCCTGTGTTAGTAGTAATTTAAATTTCTAAGTTCTGGTCTTCAAAACTGACACAAGGTCTTGGTCAGGAGGTCTTACAAAAGATGTAGTTCCCAGCAGCAGTAATGTGGTGACTTTGTAAGTTGTCCAAACCTCCAGATTATATGGAATCCTGTGTCTAGCAGGTGTGGCGTTGTTCGGGGTCTGGGGTTTGGTTATCTTCCACCCTTAGCATCAACCTTTTTCTATAATCCCATATTTTCAAAATATGTTTACTCGAGTAATTTCCCAAATGTAGGGGTTGTCCAGCCCACTTTTGAGAGTGGTCAGAGGAATCAAGCTGCCCCTTCAAATCCCTTCACTTCTCATCTCGCACCACTACCCCATATGGGCGGTGCTAATCTCTCTCATTCTCTTCTTCCACCTTCTCAGCATCCAACCTCAGGCTATTTCCAAAGGCTGGTACAACTGTGTTTGTGATGAATCCAAATTTCGGACGTATAGGCGAAAAGGAGATTTCCCGTAATTAGTCTTTCTTTATCAGTGTCTCACCTGGTTGTTTTAGGTGATTTCCCAAAGCTAGGGAGTTAGCCATATCCAAGATAATTGAAGCCAGTCCTGATGGCTCCCTGCCAGACAATCTCAAGCATTGTTTTGTTCATCCAGTCATCATGAATGAGAAAGAAAAATATTCCCAACATCTTTAATAATAATAATAATAATAAATTATCATTCTGTTTATGTGTTTCTTGGTGAACAAGGCCACACAGCCACTCCAGGCTAGTAATTAATCTTTCTTTATCAGGTTGTTTCCAAAAAATCCAAAATAATATTGGCTATAAAGACTTTGACGAATGTCACAGAAATTAAAATAAATGAACCCATCTCCAACCTTAGGCACCAATCTTTATTTTTCTTCTAGGTAGCTGACAAAAAACAGATTTTCTTTTTTTGTGCTCTTTGTCCAGAACAATTTAGATGTAATTTGGGTGACCACCAGTTTCCTCTACTGACAACATGTTTTTCTATTTTCCAGGACCGACATCTTTGATTATACATTGTCTCTTTCTTATCGGCGGGAAGTGGGGGAAAGTACTGGTAATTTTGGTTTTGCTCAATCTTACTGAATTCCGTCTTGTTAAATTTGGGTTTGGTTCTCCTTGGAACCGTTCTTGATTTCATTTTATTATTTTAAAACATAATTTTTAATGCTTTTCGTTTATAATTAATATATGAAAAATTCAAGTTAAATGAATTAACTCCTGTTTTATTTAAACGCCTGATATTCATACAGGGTTTAACTTCTAATAAGGATGCGGAGATAAAATCCAGGATACTTGCTAAAATTAGAAATGGATTCCAAATGAACTCTCCAGAAAATAGCGGAAGAATGTCAATATATTGTGAATTGGAAACCCGATACCACAAGGATTGAGGAAAAAGACAATTCACAGGTACATAGTGTCCAACCATCTAAGAGAAAAAACTACAAACGCTTTTCAACTCCTAACAGGATAGTAAAAAAAGATGATACCCCACTCAATACCTAATACTTGTCATGGTTGTGGTTGTAAGCATTTTAAAAGTGATTGTTTCTTCAAGAACAAAAAAAATTATGAATGTGGGAGAATAGGACACAAAAGTACGTGTTGCAGATACAAAAATTGGAGAAAAAATAAAACATATTGAACATGATAAATAAATGAAGTAACGATAAGAAGCCTAAAAGGGAAATTAACAAAACATCTCAAAAGAGGAAATTTGTTTTTATGCAAATTAACGACGTAAAAATAACATTGCAATGAGATACAGGATCTGATATCATAAATGAACAGACATGGAGAAAAATGGATAAACCCATTTTATTAACTTCTGACAAAGTTTCGCATGGAGTCTTAAGTAAGAGATTGAACTTTTGGGTGAATTCAGCTGTAATATTTCTTTTTTTGGAAAAAACAAAAAAGCAGTGGTGTTTGTATTGAAACAAACTGGATTGCATTATTTGATCTTTGGGACCTTCCAATTAACTCTTTTTGCAAGAAGATAAATGTTCTTACCCTTGGTACTAATACGGCGACTGAAAAATTGAAAAATTAATTGAAAAGAGAGTTTTCCAGAAGTTTTCTCAGAAGGTTTAGGGACATGCACGAAAGCAAAAGCTAAGTTTGAGTTAAAAGACAATGTAACACCGACATTTAAGCCAACAAGGAGTGTATCTTTTGCGGGATTAGATCCAATTAATAATGAATTGGACGGACTAGAAAAATTAAGTGTGATCTCAAAAATAGACTATTCCGAATGGGAATCATCAACAGTCTTCGTTAAAAAAAAAAGAATAAAACCCGCGTATGTCTACAACGAACATTATGAAAGGGGAAACGAATATTCGTTGACATCACAAATCTTTTTCTTCTCAACTTTCAATCCCTTTTTACTGAGACTTCCAACAATCTAGTCTGTATTCTCTTTCCGCTTCTTTTTTCTTTCTTCTGATTAACTCTCTGAGGCTCCAGTCACAATTAATTTCCATCTAAGCAATAATTTTTGTTTCTCAATACATATTGTCCACTTTTTTTAGTGTTAAATCTATTTATTAACCTCGATTTAGCTCTGTTGAACGAGGTTTGAAACTGGTTAGCCTAGCCCGTTTTTCAGTTTCACTTTTTATTTATTATCATCATGAGTGGTAATAAAAATAATTTTTGTCTTTTTATGGCAGTCATATATGCATGTGGAAAGTGTCAGACATGGTGTCGGCAGTGGAAGTGATGGTAAAGCAGTCAGAAGTTCAGGGTGTTACAAGGAAGGGACGTGCTGGACTTAATCTAGTTGAGAGGGAGAGATTCTGGTCAGAGGCCAGTAGACAGGAGCAATGCAAGTTACAGGAACAGGGGGTTCGAAAGCTGGAGGAGGAGAGACGTTTAGTGCGGACTGTCCAGCAGGCTCAGCAGGGT
Source organism: Acanthosepion esculentum (assembly GCA_964036315.1). Lineage (NCBI taxonomy): Eukaryota > Metazoa > Mollusca > Cephalopoda > Sepiida > Sepiidae > Acanthosepion > Acanthosepion esculentum. The sequence continues at coordinate 103,190,243 of OZ038500.1, forward strand.
CGATGGCTCAACTGGGAGGGTATTGAGGGTGTTCAGATCAGTTGGTCTGATTGGTGGCGTCTAGGCGCAGGACATTTGAGGTTCCTCATACAGGCAGCATATGATGTGACAGCATCACCGGCAAATTTGAAGAGATGAGGAGTGCAGGAGTCACCCTCCTGCTGGTTGTGTGGTGCTTATGGTAACATACGCCACATACTGTCAGATTGCCCGAAGATGCTACAGAATGGCTGCTACACCTTCAGACATAACTTGGTTCTGGAGGTCGTGGCAGCAGCTGCGAGAAGTGCTAGCATATCCTGGACAGACCTGCGAATGGTAGGCTTCCTGGAGCAAGGTGTGACTGATACAAGGCAGAAGACCAGGTCGGAGGACTCAAGGAAGTGGAGAGTGTTGGTTGATGCTACACTGCCAGTGGAGGTTATTGTGTCTGGACTGAGGCCAGATCTAGTGTTAATTGATATCGAGAAGCAACATCTGTTGCTTGGCGAGCTGACAGTGGCATGGAAAGAAGGAATTGAAGAGGCTCATGAAAGAAAGTTGCTTCAGTATGAGGAACTGGTGGTTGAAGTCCGTGAGAGAAGATACGGCTGCAGCCTGGTGCCATTTGAGGTTGGCTGTAGAGGATTTCCTGCTGCCTCCTTAAAGAGATTCCTCAAGTGTGCTGGAATCCCAAAGCCGGAGAAGGTGATAAAGACTTGTGGTGAAAAAGCGGTGGAAGGAAGTGTATGGATTACCCAGAAATTCTTATCAAGTCGCAAAGTAACATAGACCGTTTGCAACGTAACATCATGCAGCTGTCGCGGGCCCACCGTATGGGGAGGTACTGAGCTTAATGGGCCGAAATTTTGCTGAAGCTCAACTGAAGATTGCAGCTGGTCTGGAGCACTTGATGTGTACATGTGTTTATACATATATATATACATATATAGATACATATACATACATATATACATATATATACATACATATATATATACATACTATGTGTATATATATATATATATATATATATATACACACACATACATACATACATAATAGTTGGCCACTCGTATTCGAGGATACCCATCTAGGCTAGCCAATCCCTATTGCAGACGCTCGCTCAGGCACATTTGTGTTTATTCGACACCCACAGAGCCCACTTGTGGTTTATACTGCAACTATGCTGAGCAGACCTTAATTACAGTTTCTGTGAGAGTGTAGTGGACCGGCCGTGGGAGTGTGGAAGGAGTAGAGAAGATGAATTATCTCTGGCCGGTCCAGCTACAAAAAAGAATGTTGGACCTTAATGGGGTCCAAAGGAACAAACGAGACAGATATATGTATGCGAACAAATATATATTATTAACAAACAGATAAAAACAGATTGATACACGGGTTTACAAATACATTTAAAACATGTATAGAACGTTTAGTGTCTGTGTGGAAAGTTATTGTGTGTGGGTGTTTGAGTTGGAATGTCCGTACGGTTTGGTGAATCTTGTTCTAGCGTATTCCCTGAACATGGGAAACGCTAGTTGTGTGTGAGAGTTCACATACTGGAAATACCTCGCACCACGTGCGACAGTTGCCGACCTCCAGCGAGGCCGGGTGAGCCGCCCGTGGGCGCAGCTGTGGAAAGAAAGAGAGAGAGAGAGGCCAAGGGTCAACCCGTATTTATACTCCCGGGAGGGAGAGACCCCTGGTGAAGCGTTAAGAAAATGAGGGGGAGCTAACTGCGACAATACCTTCCCTCTGGATTAAAAGTGAGTAAAAAAAACGAACTTTTAACATGTGAAAAGTTTTCAGTATTTGTGTTGTGTGTTTCTCTCATTTGAAAGTTTTGTATGAGAATTTGTTCGCAAACACATCGTCCCGTGTGTGTGTTCATGATCACGTCGGGTAGTCACCATTTGTGGTGGACCGGCTTTGTGAGAATGGAAGAAGTAGAGAAGATGAATTATCTCTGGTTTAAGACTTCGTTGACCGGTCCAGCTACATAAAATATGTTGGACTTTAATGGCGTCCAAAGGAGGAAACAAGACAGATATATGTATGCGAACAAATATATATTATTAACAAACAGATAAATACACGAATTTACAAATACAAATTTAAAACATGTATAGAACGTTTAGTGTCTGTGTGGAAAGTTATTGTGTGTGTGTGTGAGAGTTCACATACTGGAAATACCTCGCACCACGTGCGACAGTTGCCGACCTCCAGCGAGGCCGGGTGAGCCGCCCGTGGGCGCAGCTGTGGAAAGAAAGAGAGAGAGAGAGAGGCCAAGGGTCAACCCGTATTTATACTCCCGGGAGGGAGAGACCCCTGGTGAAGCGTTAAGAAAATGAGGGGGAGCTAACTGCGACAAGAGAGCGTGTTATCTAGAATGATCAACAATTTGAACAAGGCCAACACGCTCAAGCTCTCGGCCACGATGACTTGTGGCTTCGTGCTAGCACAGCTATCGACGGCCCACAAGAGTTCCGTCTACCTAATTTCACTCACAAGGCTTGGTATGGTTTTCAGGCACTTAAGGTGCCGCACGCTGGGATCAACCTCGATCCAGTTCGATATGATCAGGAAGTCACCTCCCCGACAAATCGATCATGGTGAAATTCGAACCCGGGTTTCATGGTCAGAAAGCGAATGTTCTAACCAATCGGTCACGCGCTCATATATGCATGCATATATATATATATATATATATATATATATATATATATATATATATATATAATGGACTCTCCTGTCGGTTTCGACGTATGAGCATCTGACAACTTAACCAATTGAGTCAGTTATGAATTTTGTGCGATAATCGTAAGTGGCACTTAAGACCTGCAAGTAATTTGCAAATGAGGCCGCATATGGAGCAAGAGTGAGACAACATACCACCAGCCACGATATTAGCTTTCATTCTTTGATGAAAGGAGATGATCACTTTTAGCATGTTTTATGGGATGCCGAGTTTCCTCAAGACTTGCCAAAGAGCCTCTCGATTCACAGTGTCAAAAGCCTTTACCAAGTCCACAAACATCATGTACAACTCCTGGTTTTTCTCGGGAACCTTCTCTGCAACTTGACGAAGCGAAAATATCATGTCAATGGTGCCACGACCCGACCGAAAACCACACTGCGATTCAGGATAGATGTCGTCAACAAGGTGAATAATTATTCTGTTTAAAATCAGTCTGGCTCGGATTTTGCCTGCAATTGAAAGTAATAATATTCCCCGATGATTATCACTCCTGATACCCTTGTTTTTGTAGAGGTGTTTCATAGAGGCCTCTTTATAATCCTGTGAGACACAGCCTGCTTTCCATATCTCCACGAAAAGGAGATACAACTTTTCTACCAACTTTTGGACACCATGCTTATACACTTCAGGTGGAATAGGATTCTTAGGAGTAGGTGCTTTTCCAGATGAGATCTGCTTGATGGAGTCACTAACCTCTCGATAGGTAGGTTCAAAAGACAACTTCAGAATTTCTGTATTTTACACAATTGATGTGATGGCTTCCTCATCAGTAACTGAAATGGCGTTTAACAGTTTCGAAATGTTCTTTCCAGCGATCCAAAATGTCTGATTTATCCATCAAGAGAGTTTCACCATCTACCGTGGAGACTGGAGCAGCACCACTTTTCTGAGGACCGAAAACGCTATTGAGGCCAGCATAGAAAGCCTTTACATCTTTTCTATCTGAAGCTTCTAGGAGTTCAGTGGCCTTTTCAGACCACCAACGGTTTTTCATGGCTCTGTGAGTTCGTTGGACCTGACTTTTGCACTTCTTGTAAGTGATCTACTTAGTAGACGAGTTCTTGTCCTCAATCCACGCTTCATAAGAAGAGTGCAATTGATCTATAAGCTGCTGAACCTCTGTATTATTGTCATCAAACCAGTCTTGATGTTTACGATGTGGTAGACCGAGAACCTCCAAGGATGCAGAATGTGTTGCATCCCGCATAGCCTTCCAAGATGATTCGATATTGTTGGGGACGAGTGAAATGTATTAAGTTTTCTTAACTGGAATGTTGGAAATAATCAGAAGGATTTTGGGGTCAGGCTGGTGTGTTTTAATCATTCATCCTCAACAATAAAATATTTTACATATGAAACACAACGAGGCAAAAATTCAATTCAAACAATACATACATTTATATACAATTAAGGAAATATTTACAATGATGTTTTGAGATATCAAATGTTGGTGTGTTTGTATTTGTATTAAAATATCAGGTTTGTTTGAGTGTTTCGTTATATTCGTGAACTATTGCAAAGTTATAGTCAAATGAGTTTTTTTGGTAAATTAAATGTTTATTTACTATTCAACGTGAATGTGTATGTAATTATTTACGTACTGTTTTTTGGTTAAGTCACCTGAAGTTGCGTACCCTTGACTGTAGTTAAGGTTTTAGTTCGATCGTAATTTTACTTAAATAGTAGTGAATATATTTTTGTTCATTTTTGGTAAGTAAAATTTGTCTTACGAAGATTTTTCTTGGTCACAGAGGATTATTCGAGTCAGTTTGTGGTTGAGTCAGTGATGTTCTTTTGCGCGGGAAAGTTATTATATTGAGTAGCGTGGTTTTGTTTGGCATCTCTCTGTGTTTGATTCGCTGACAGACTTGGTCAGTCCAAAATCTTCCTTTTATAAGTTCTTGGATCTCAAAATCGGCTCACAGAATTTTGGCGCAATTTACCTCTTTTCATGTGAGCTTTCGAATTTTAGAGCTGTAAGCCAATAGAATTCTTATTTCGGAAAAGTTAGGTTTTCATTGGATAAGCTAATTTACGTAGGTGTGAAAAATAGATTGTTCCTACAGCAGGAGTGTTAAAATAACATGGACGATTCCACAATATCATTGGTAATGTTTACAGAATCAAGTGCAGCATCAAGTTTGTTAGAGAGCTAAACTTTTGTTTCAGTCGATTTAAGAGGCAATACGTTAATGCGCTTGGGCACTGAAGAATTTATAATCCCTCACTTTTTCCAGATGCAGTGCAGACTTACTCCGAAGTATAGTGTGATCTGACAGATAGCAAGTTGTGTGGAATGATCTTAAAATAGGTACCTTCATGAGATTGCTAAAAAATTGATGAAAAAACCGCCAAACATGATGAAAACAATATGTTATTGCCTAAATGTTTATGTTATTATTAAGAGGAAAGACCGAAGTATTTTTTAAATTATTTTTTAAAATTTTTCCTTTTAAATTTTGATTAAAAAAAAATTGTTTCTCTTTGTATCACCGGAACTAGTAAAATAACATATAAAAATTTTAGCACGTTTTTTTTTGTATGACAGACATTAATTTGGAAAATCTTGCAAAAATAAAAATAATTGTCGGATGTTAATGAAACTTTCAAGTATCAGTATCATTTTATGAAATTTATATGATCTTATTTTTATATTAATCTCAGTTATGACATTTTTCCATAAATGAAATATCAAAATTAATAATAAAATGAATGGAAATACAAATAACATAGTAAAATGTAATAAATGAACATAAAATTATAGTATTTTATGTACACTTCAGTTAAAATTTCATAAGAAAGGTTCCTATAAATTAATTAGATACCTTTCTTATGAAAATTAATCTCATTCTTAACAGTCTTATTTTTTCATTTCTTTATAATATATTTTCCATAAAGCATCGTAAACGTAAAGGTGAAAGCTAAGTACAAAACAAAAAGAAAAAATTAGAGCGCTGAAAGTTTTCCTTAAAATAATTTGTTCACTTAAATCTAAATAACTTCAAATATCACTTCCGTCCTCCCGTAGGATAAATGTTCCTCATGTAAGCTGTCAATACGTGATGAAATCATTAATCATCACCTGTCAAGTGACGTGAAATGTTATGACCGGCTTTATTTTATTTTTAAACTACTTCTTTTCGGTGCAGAAACTAAGTAATGCTTGTTTCAAAATATTTTAAGTAAAGATGAGGTCTGACTTGATGGTGAAGCCAACACCAGATTGGTGTAACACTTTCTTCATCTTGCCAGCCCATAAAAACACGTATCCACCTTTTTCTTCCCTAATCTGAGAATTGCCATCCAGACGTGTTTCACTAATGGCCGCTATGTCGATGTTATCCTTCAGTTCAAGAGACACAAGTGCTGTTTTATGCTCTGGTGCAGAATTATTGTCCTGCAGAATGCAAACATTCCAGGATCCCAAATGAACATTCTTCTTACATTTCTTTTGATCTTTCTTGCTGTTTCGGCTGCATTACTGGATAAGACAGCTGCAGCTCTGTGTGAGCAAGCAATGTTTAGGGCTCCTTTTATCGTCCCCTCCCCATAATAGAGAAAGCAGTGCAGATCTCAAATAGGGCTGCTTTGTCACCGATGTAAGACATGGACATAATTGCTCATGGGTTTATGAAAGAACGGCCATCACTCATCGGCCTGCCACTGTGTAGAGCTCCAGCTAGAGCCTTCCAGTAATATCTTTTACCTGACCCCGTCGCCTTCACTCTCTCACCAGCAGACCTTGCAAGTGAACTTTGTGGATAAGAACAAATAAATCAGGGTAAAACCAGAAAACCCACACAAGTGATTTGATTAAAGTGGTGAGGGCTTGTGCAGAACCAGCCACACTTTACAGAACTATTGATACACTTGGTTGGTGCAAATAAATGCCACAGACAAAACAGACAATAGACCTCAGGCTTTTTGTGTAAGAGATTTCCATCTCCTAGACCAGTCATGTTCTATAATACTAAAGAACCTGGTCAGCCCTGGGAGGCAATATTTGCTCACACACACACACGCATATATATGTATACACACACATAGATACATACATATATATATACAATTACAGTAATTCAGTCCTGTAATTATGATTTTAGCTAATGTAATATCTTTCTATTTATAGAAATGTATGCTATTTTTGATGAATAAAACTTTTCTCTATTATTTCTTTGGTGTGTTTCACCTCCAATTTACAACATATAATTTATGCAAGAAATTCATTAGAAATTTCTATTTGAATGAATAATTATATTTTCAGTTCAAGTTTTGATTTGATGTATTTTTTAATAGTGATTGACTGTTACGTTATTTTTTCAGCAATTACATATTTGTAACATTCTAAGCATCTTTTGTATTGAAATGTGTAAACACCCCAAAGGACTATCCATTTTTGGAAATTCTAAGTGACACACACAGGGTTAAGGATCCCACAACTGTTTCTTTTTGGCTTGTGGGTTTATTACCTATTAAAAAAGAAAACTCAACAAATGCATGTGTACAGCATATATACAAAGTCACCATAGAGAAAATATTAAAAAGTAACGGAATCAGTGAATTTCTTTCTTCTATAATGTTCCAAGAAGCAGGGAAAATGAAGAAGGAACCATTTTTTTGGTATGATTTATTGTTTTTATTTTTTTTATTTGCCAGTATAAAATGTTTCAGTTCAGAAAAAACAAAAATGACTCTTTTTTTCATAAAAGTTACTTTTTCTTTTAATACAAAGACAGACAGATGCTTAGAGATATGAATAGAATCATTTTGCACTGATCAATATATGAAGACAGATGTGCATAAATTTAGTTTAGCACTTTGTTGTTTATTTGTTCAACATCACTTTAAATCCTGCATCCTTTCAGGCATCAAAAACAACCAACTCTTAGTTTTTTATGGTATACTTTGTTATTTATACTATTTACACGTGGACTATTGTCCTCATCTTTGTTGTTGTTATCACAATCTTTTGGCTGTTGTGCTCTCTGGCTTTCATCACGTGTGTATGTTGTTCTGGGGTAAGCTGATTAAAGCTGAAGGACCCAATAACTGAAATGCTGTGATAACAACAACAAAGATGAGGATAATATATTGCATGTAAATAATAACTCCTCACCCCAGGCATATTTTGTGTTTATCACACTTTTTTTTTTTAGTGTCCAATGAAAAAAAAGAATTCTAGTTGACAAAGCAAAACATTTTTTCACCCTTGAATGGAATGTTTGGCCTTCATGTTTATACAGGGGTACCAACAGAAGTGATTTTTGCATCGCATTTTCGAAAATCATCAATTCTCTTTTATTTTTGAGAATTTAGTTTTGAAAGATGCTAGAGTAGAATTTTAGTTAGTCAGGAATATTTTACTCTTTAACAATTCTCAGAGAAAAAAACTTTTCTCCAGTTGACACAAAAACATTCTGTCACAATGTGTAGGAAAATAAGTGAAAGTCTGTTTTTAGTTAACAAATTTGAATTAACTTTCATATATATATATATATATATATATATATATATATATATATATATATATATATGGTGCCCCACAAAAAACAGGAAATTTTAGATTTACTATATGATGGAAAAAATTAACTAACATGTAAAAAAAATTGACTATATATTTTACTATATGAATGAAGTAAAAAAAATTAACTAACATACAAATTTTTTAACCATTTGTTGTTCTAGGATGCTGCAGTTATCTAATTTTCAATGCCAGGTGATTGTTCTCTTTAAGAAAGAACATCCAACTTGGGGAGTGAAAAAAATGCCAAGAAATTTTGCTAGAGTTCTTTAGTTTGAACACCACATCTAACATTTGTTGTTTTTGATGTTTTAAGCAACTAAATTTCTATCCTTTGCTTTTGTTTCAAATAACTCTAACAAAAATTCCTACAATTAAATAAACTGTACCAAATTCCCTGTTTTATTTTTTGTGGCGTACCCTGTATACAAGTTGAATTAAAGACAACTGACTAGCTATTGCATTTAAGCTTTTTATTTAATTTTCTCTGTATAAGTTTTTTTCTTTTCTGGAAATAAAGAGTGTAAAAATGATTTGTATGGCCGAGCACTTTCAGATATTCTTTTAGCCATTATCAAGGATGCTTTTTTATTTTTAATTCTAACTGTGAATCTGCAACATATTTGTAGAAAATACAAATATAAAAGCCCCATCTATATGTAAAAAAAAAAGACTAAATATGATGGAAGCATTGATGATAAAAAACAAAAAAAACATTAACGATGAACATGGTCACAATGTGCTGACCATGTTTCGAAAATAAAAAACATTCCCCAAACTTTAGACACATACATAAAAATGTACACATTCAATTAGAATTAAAAATAAAAAATCTTTGATAATGGCTAAAAAAAATAGCTGAAAGCACATGGACATACAAAACATTCAAACAATTTTTGCACTTTTATGTCCAGAAAACAAAAAACTTATATGAACACAAGAAAAATTAAATAAAAAGCTTAAACACAGCACCTTTTAGTCATCTTTAATGGAGATTGTATAATAGAGTGATTGCTGCCCAAATATGCAATAAATATATATATATATATATATATATATGTAAATATGCCAAGGAATCCCAGCAGTGCCAGTGTTTTTGCCCAGGTAAAAACCTACAATTTCAGATTCTGAATTTCATGTGAGGATCTGAGAGAAGAAGTATAAACCAATCTTCATAACCATTTTCATCCCCCAACCAATTAGTAAACATCTATCAAGATATTTGAAAGTTGATCGAAAGAAATATGCATTTTGAAAGAATTATTAAAATGCCTATATTTGATGAATGTAACAGCTTTGGCATCATTTTATCCAAATTCTTGTCTCTTTATCAGCATCCTAAACATTTGAGATTTGGTTGCATTTGAAGACGAACCGAGAAAAACAGAATTGGAGAGATGCAAATTTAGATTCGTCAAGAAATTACTTCAAATACATATTTTTTGTTTTACTTGTTATCATATATTAAATTTTTTGATGAATTTGTCCCATTAAAATTTGTTAAAATTGTCCCATTAAAATTTGTTGAAATTGTTCAATTAAAAAGTAAAAAGTTCCAAATGATTTGCATTCAGATGTATCAGTTTCATTCCTTGACGCCAGCAAATGCAGATAAAAACCTTTTTCTTTTCTTAAGGAATGGTCAGGGCAACAATGAAAGCCGAAATGAAGTCATAATTTGCAGATGTTGAGAGTTTGAATTCACACAAAACATCTCAACAAAAAGTTAAAATGATGAGAAGAAATATTAGCAAAAGAGATTCTTTTAAAATGTATAAACTTTCGGAAACTATGTCACAGTTCAGTTGTTCCCAATGCAAACTCTATGTATCATTCCATTTCATAAAACTTGGCTTAAGTTGGTAAGCTCAGCTTAAACTTTCCAGAGAATTCCTTGTAAATTTCAAGATTTATTGTAATAAGGCAAAATCTTGACAAGAATTAATTTTGATTATTTTCATTCATGGCTAAAAACTTAGTTCCTCAGGTGATAAACAATTATGTTGATACAACTGAGGAGAAACATTTACACACAATGCAATGGTTTTCACATTATTTACATTTTCAATTACTTTTGTAAACTATTTACATTGCTCGGACTATCATCCTCATCTTTGTTGCCACATTTATCACAACGTTTCGGCCGTTGTACAGGTGGTTGGAATGTCGAACTGAACCCTTTATTTCACTTACTGGGGTAGACTGTTCTAGTTCCACATGCCATGTTTAATGGATGTCAGTTATCTCCTGTTAATTCCCCTCTCCAAGTTCTCCATTGCCGTAACCAGGTATTGAACTTACTCTCTTTGGGTCCTGTCACTGAATCTAACACCTTTATCCACTGTGCCATGTGTCCTTGAGGAGATAACTGACATCCATTAGACATGGCACGTGGAACTAGAACAGTCTACCCTAGTGAGCAAAATAAAGGGTTCATTTTGACATTGCAACCACCTGAAGAAGGCCGGAAACCACCTGAAGACGGCCGAAACATTGTGATAAATATGGATGATAGCTTGAACAGTGTAAATAGTGTACATAATACCTTATCTCAGAAATATAGACAGATACTTTTGTAAAATATAAAACATAAACAATTTGGAGAGACAAATAAGATTTTCTAAAATTTTTAGAAACAACATAAAAATGGAAAGAAAAATTTAAGAAGTCAGTATTATCCAGTGTTTATCATTTTGTCTCTTTGATGACTAAATGCGCAAATAGTAAAGAGTGTGTTGTATCATTATTGTTCTTTGCCTGACAACTCTTGGAAGAAATAACACTTCTGTTTCCTGTCAGAAAGTTTCATGAACTGAAATATCAATCAATATGAAAAAATTATATTTATTTGACTTTGCAAAAAGCAAAGAAAAGAATGTTTTAGTTTGTGCTATTATCTTTCAAGTTAATTTTAGTTAAGAATGTTTAAATCTTAGAAATTTTTATAAAGCAGTGATTTGAATTTTCTAGATGTTATAACTTCTAAATAGCTTCATAAACTGAAATTATATCAGTGAGAAAAACTTTTTTTATTGTTTCATTGTTATAATGCTGGTTATAAAATTTTTTTTTTTTTTACTATGGCTTTGTGCCAATTTGGTTTGCAATATGGCGGCATTTCTTAAAGAATATTTTAAAAAATAAACAAAAGATAGCTATTCTATTTTATTTAAAGAATTTACAATAAGTTTACTTAAAACTATGTAAATGTTGCTAAAATATATAATGACTAAAAAATATGCAAGATGGGTGTGGGTGAGTTAGAGAGTGGCTTTGTCTTGGGATGGGGGCATAATTTCTTTAGTCTAGGGGCTCCAAAAGGTCATAATCCAACCCTGGAAAATAAGAAAAACTCTTGTGGGTAAGTCAAAAACAACAGAAGAAAAACTGGTCAGAAGTGTATAAGACAATTTGAGGATAATCCTAAAAAAAGTTGGTAAAATGTTTTCAAGCACAATTGTATCTGTGTTGACTGTGATACAGAAATGTCCTAAAGAACTGGTTTAATATTTGTGAATGAGAAATTTAATAAAAAGATTGAATCTTTTGGAAATATATGCTTAAAAATATAAAAAACTATATATGAAAATTAAAATTATATTTGAATTATTGGGGTAAAAATCCCCAAAGTACATGTTCTGAAAACTTGGAGAAGCCTTTAAGTTAGAGAATAACATTCTGTGGCACCATCCTGTTGTTGAGTTCTTTTTGCAGACAACAGATGATTGAATATTAGAAAAAAATCTTGAAGTCTTAAATGAAACATTTGGAATTGGGTTGAAATGACCTCATTCACCAAAATAATGATCCAAAGAACTGTCAGAATTTAGTGTCAAGTTGTCAGGAGTAAAAGAAAAATCCTAGCGTGATTGTCCAAGTCTTGATGTCATTGCTCCAAAAGAAAAAAAGGAGGTTAAAGTTCAAAGTGTAACCCTAGAAACTACAATCTTGACCTCTTTAAGTCAAGAGTCAATTGTCATTTATTCTCCTTATTTTCATAAACTTCACTTTCAACTGTCACCTTTTTTATTCATATCTCGTAGCCCCTCATTCACTTTAAGAATAACTCTCTATCTTGAGTCACTCTCGAGCCTTGTATGAATTTTAGTATCAAATAAATAATAAAATAATGAAATCTCATTACAATTTTAATGAATTATTCAAGGAAAAATGATAAAAAATGCTGGTCGTGGATTAAAAATAAAAATGGCTTTGTGGCCATAAAAACAGTAAAACAACACAAAAGCAAAGATTCAACTTGTATTGGGATATTTTTAATTTGTTCTCATTTAATTTTAATTACTTTTTCGGTTGTGAAATTTGAGTAAAAATGACCTTTTTGAGATTTTGTTTGGCAATCCAATCTGTAGTTTTTATATCTCACAAAAGTATTTCAGAATATAAATAAAATAGAAAATTATTTGCCCTGAATGTAAACTTTGGACGTTAGTTATAATTCAGTGATAGAGTTTAGATTTAATTACAGACAGATGATGTTGAGGGTCAAAGTTCTGTCCACTGGCAAAATAATTGGATCATGTGACTGCTTACTTATGTAACTGAAGACAAATTCTGATTTAAAAACAATAAAAACTTTTTCATTTGTCTATAGAAAAAAATTAACAATAAAATCTGATTGGTGATTATTGAGTATTTTTTATTGTACATTTTTAAAAACTGAAGATATAATGAACGGCTGTGTAAGTGCAGATATAAACGAAATATGAAATAGCTGGTTACTTATTTTACTTACAATCATCAATAGAGAGAAAATGTTGTATCTAATCACAATGTTATGATGAAGATGTGAATAAACATTGAAATATAAAATAAAACACTTTTAATTACTTATGAGTAGGATGCATTACCTTGATTTTAAAACTATCTGATGGACAAGATTTTATAAAGTTTTATATTTTTATTAATAAAATGGATCACCAAATCATCAAGGAACTGATTGTATTTATAGGAAAAAAATAACCCTTCAAACATATCTATCTCTTTTGTTAGAGAAAATAAAATGACTGTGGGTCTTATAGAGCCTATTTAATTCCTGCGATGTGAATGGGGGTCAATTTAGGTGATAAAACCTTTACTTTGGCACATTCAGTGTCCTTTGCTGTTTTTTTTCTTGACAATTTTTTCCCTAAAACATTTACTCTGGTGAATATGCCATTTAGATGATTTTAAAATTATTCAAACAATGTCAATATCCCACAAAAGGGCTGTAAATTTTTCCGGCTAAATATTGTAAGGAAGAAAATGTTATTGAATGAAGAAAATTTTAAATGGAATAAATTTTGCAGAATTTGACTGATTCATGTTTTGAAATGTTTTCTGGTAAAATTAGTCAATTTGCACGAAACAATTTCAATTTTCTACCAAAAATTGAGAGTTAATCCGTTAGTGTGTTAATTATTCTGGTTAGTATCAGTTTGGAACAATGGAATCCATTCTCCATTTTCTTGTTCATTACATGTGTGTGCTTCTTGAAAAAAAAGGGCCTGAATCTATTTTACTCTTCCACCTATAGGTAAATAGTAGGAAAGTTGAAGTTTTTTTTTGGTCATTTAAAAGAAGTTCAAATAAAAAAACTTGATAGGAAAAACAAAACAAAACAAAAAAAAAACATGAATTCCAAGTCTTGGTAAAGGAAGGGAGGTGAATGGGGGTGTTGTCAACTTCATACCATCCCCCCATAAAACAAACAACTTCAGCTACTGTTGAAATGACGACTTTATGCTCTGGAGGGGAAACTGACCCAAACAAGTAATGATGAAAATGAAATTGAATATAAACTGTCATGCAGAAATTTGTGTGTGTGTGTGCATGAATGTGCATGTGTGTCTAATGGGAAGGAATTTTTTGTGGAAAATTTTAAATTAATTAAATTTATTAGTTGTAAAATTTAAATTTGATGGATTATTGGAGACTACAAGTTTTGAAGAAATTTGTGTGTTTAGAAAATAAAAACAAGAAAAAGCGAAAAAAAACAAAAACTGTTGAGGAAGAATAAGTGAGGAAATTCTTGAAAAGTAAATATTACGAATGATTGTGTGACGATGCCATTTAAATCATTTATTTTTGCTAACCCTAAAAATATCTTTGAAAAAAGAAAAAAAAAACGCCTGTTTGTTATGGAAAGAGATGAAAGCTAAATGTTGTGTAGATGCAATGAATTGTTACGATGACGTTTCACACATAGAAGAGAAAGAGGTAAAAGGTACAGTCACAGGTTGAAGTTGAGGACAGAATGTATTTTGATACAACAGAATAGAAAAATAAAACCGTGTTATTATAAATAAGATTTTTCAGCACAGCAACATCTATAGGAGTCATTATTTGTATTGACAAATAAAGACAGTCATTGTGCAATCATTTATAAACCAGCAGCCATTGAAGCTGAACTTCACGAGTGAATAATCATGATAGAAATTAAACAAAAGTTTAGATCATTCGACCCTTTATGGTTTTCATAATATGAAAAATATAAAGACAGAGTTGATCAGAAGAAAATAGGCAAACACTAAAGTTTGTGCAGTTTTCAGTTCTGTGAATATATTTAGTGAGGTTGGGAAAAAAATCCCTGCACTGATGACAAAACACATTTGAGCATGACCTAATGCAGAAAATCATGAACTCATCTTTGTAGGGATTTTCTTCTACACCATTTGCTACAAAGACAAAATTCAGAAAAATACTGTTTTCATTCCAAGAGTTTGAAATTTCTCGAGAGGAAATTTTTTGAGTTCACAATTTTGTTAAAAAAATAGCTAACGTCAATTAAAAGTGTTTGAAAATTTTTTCTCTTTTACATAAGTTTTTTTGTCTGTTATTTCTAAAAAATGCAAACACAAAGTTTGTTAATTAACAACCAAGTTTGTCCTTTTGTAACATATTTTCTTGTTTTTTGGCCCTTAGAACTTTGTATAATAATTTAGACATGTTTTAAAAAAGTCTGAATGAATTATAATTAAAAATATTGACGCATTTTATAATTTTGGAATTGAGAAAAAAAGAAGAAAAAGAAGAAGAAAAAGAAGTAAAAAAAGAAAGAAAAAATAAGAAAAAGATGTTAAAAAAAGAAGAAAAAGAAAAGAATTTAGTCAAACCCCAGGGAAAGATAAATATAATCAAATTTGTGATTTTTTTTTTATCTAGCATCATTTAGTCTGAAAAGGTTGAACATATGAGAGAAAAAAGTTAGAAAAAGAAACACTTGATGAAATTAATCTTTGTTGTTCACAAAAAAGTTTAATTGTTGAATTTTCTTTTCTTCCTTTCCTTACAATCCTGAGTATTTGTTGAGATTATTTTTAAATTCCAAGATGAAGTATTTTCATTAACATTTTAAAAAATTAATTTGGACTAATTTTATTCCTATTTTTTTAACACAATCTATGAAATGAAGTAAGTTTTGGATAAGAATTGAACTCACACCTTTTGGGCTTTCATCTTTCATAGATCATACAACTAAAGAAGATTTCATGGCCAAGTTCTTTTTTTTGTTATTTCTAACTGCATGTAAGATGAACGCCCAATGTATAGGATGTGAATTCAAGTCTCATTTCATGTGGTTTACTTTAATTACTGAAGTAAGTGATAAAAAAATGAAGAAAATCAACAAAATAAAAATCAAAGACTAAAAGTTAAAACCCATCCATTCTGAATTTGTCTTTCAAGAGAAGATAACTCTAACAGTCAATGTGAAAAACTACAGTTTTTTTTTATTTAGGGGTCAATTCTGGTTTTCCATATTGAGGGAACAACTGAAACACAGATAGAAAATATAAAACATTTTGTTGGGTTTTATGCTGGGTCAATGATTAATCTCAGTTGCAAAATAATAAATCAAATTTGCCCTTTTTAATGAAGATTTTGACGAAGATTCAATACGGCTTAATTTTGTATTCTTTTCCCTCAAATGAATTTTAGGCACTGGACTTTAAGGGTTTAGAACGTTTAACAAATAATAATTACAAGATGTTAAAAGATGAAATTGATGTATTTGATAAATTACAAACATTTTGTTTAATTTGGTTTTCAAGAAGATCCCTCTCTTTTCATGAAAAGTGATTCAAATATAAAATTTGAGATAAGAGATGAGAAAATACTTTTCATGAAATGAAATTTCAAAAAAACAAAATCTTAGAAAGAGGTAAATTGTCACATTTATGATACAATTAAAGTAAATAATAATTATTATTCTAAACAATGCTTTGACTGTACACGTATATCAGACAAAAACAAAAATTGATTTTCTATAAACCACGGTAGATGGCATTTGGTTTAAATGAAGACTGGAGATATTTGAAGAACATTAAAATTCTTCTTTTCTTCATAGTCTATGTATTCTCTCACCAAACCTCCTAGGATCAGGTGTGGAGCTTTTAGGCAAGTGAATTGGTAAAGAGGTTGTCCTTGGAGTCAGATAGAGGTGAGTGAGGAGATGAGGAATTCTTCAGACGAGTATCCTAATTCTTGTTATTTTCATAAAATATTGGCTGATGTATTCTTCAGAATTCCTTAGATTCATGCCTCATTTCTCAAGTCAGAAAGGAGCTCTGACACTCACATCTCTGAACTAGACTAATTGAATTTAAAAGAACAAAAAAAAACACTTTCAAGAATTACATACACCTGAGAAAGGTTGGAGAATGTACAGGTTGAAAACATGATCCAAACAACAAAGATGAGGATAGTTATCTAAATAAGTAATTGAACAATGAGAAAGACATTAATCAGAATTAAAATTATAATGATGTTGTCAAGTTTATAGAATCAGTTTGGTTGTGTTTTGTCTTTTATTTTGGAAAATGAAGTTGAAAAAAAATAAAATCCATGAATATCTCACAAGTTTGATAATTGTGGCAAATACAAAATACTAAATTAAAGAAAAAACAATACCATTGAAATTGTTCACAAATAATTCCCTCTCCCCAAAAAATTAAGTCTTCTTAGGAATGGAAATTTCTTTCTGGTTTTTAAATTTTGTTTTTTATACCATTTTTTTCCTAATTGTCTGTCTTTTTGAGATTAAATATTTTCAGTTATTCTGCAGTTTCCGAACATCATCTATGCTGTTTTTATGAAAATGCTTCAGCCAACATATTTTATTCATCGGTTTTCTCAGTATTGTCTAAAGTTCTAAGGTGAAGGCATTTATTTGTTTATTTTATGATTAGTGGATTTGTTCATTTTTGTTGTTTATAATGCAAACTTTCTGCTGAGATACCTTTCAATCTTCCACATCAGGAGTATATCGCATCTGGTGGTCTTTACATATCACTTTGCACTTTTCTTTCCACGATTTTAAATGAAATGAGTATAATATTTGTAAAATATATAAAAGCAAACAGAGTAGATCATAAAAACATATGAAGACCACGGCTCAGAATAATGAGTTTTAGCTGTTGAGGACTTCCTTATTACGGGTCAGTTTAAAACCAAATTCCTAGGCCAAAAATTCTCTTATAAACATCAGGCCTAAATGTGAAATTCCATAAATTTGTTAATTTAGAGATTAATATTAAATCAAACCTTCTATTTACTTGGATGTTATGGCCAACTATATTCCTGTCTATTAATGGCCATAACATTCATTTTACAAATGTGACCCTAATTTAAGAAAAGGACATAATCCTTTATGTTGAAAATACTTTGAGGGAATCCTGCTAAAAATTTTACCAACTAAATACACATCAAAGACTCTATATTCATCACCAACCTTTATTGAATCCTTTCTTAAAGAATATATATATATATATATATATATATATATATATATATATATATATATATATATATATATATAAAAAAATGAACATTGAAGTCAGCACTCAGAGGTGACAGGCTGTTTCATGCTGGACGCAATTGTCAGCCAGCCTGACGATTGTACCCAGCATGAAACAGCCTGTCACCTCTGGGTGCTGACGTCAATGTTCACTTTTATATATACACTCTATCTCTGATATTGAGCACTTTATCCCCTAAATATAGCACACCTTAAAACTAACTATATTTCTTATATATATATATATATATATATATATATATATATATATATATAAGAAATATAGGTGTGCTATATTTATGGGATATATATATATATAAGAAATATAGTTAGTTTTAAGGTGTGCTATATTTATGGGATAAATAATTCATATATATATATATATATATATATATATATATATATATATATATATATATATATATATATATATATATATAAATTATTTATTTGAAAATTATAACATAAATATGTTATAAAATCACTACGAAAATAGCCATTTTGTTTCTGGTATCTTATCAAGTGATGATGTTGAATGTAGAATCATTCCGTATACACCAATTCTATACTTGTGTGTGTATGTATATATATATATATATGCACACACATACACACTAAAAAGCCCAACAATGCTGGTGTGACCAACAGACAACTTGACAAGTGACTTAATACCTTAGACAAGAAAAAAAAGAAAAAGAAAGCTGAGAGGCAAACACCTACCTATGCAGTAAATGAAAGTGCTAAATGCCTAGACTACCTCAACAGACCAAAAAATGCTTCAAAAACTCAAACACTCAATGATGGACATCTTGAATTGTTACTCAAGTTTCACGTTCTCATGATCTTCAGATGATTAGAATACAAATGAAAGAAGGAAGCACCTAACATTTATACCCAATGACCTAACACGCCCTAACCTTTCCAAAGCAGCAAAGTTGTTTCTAATTAATTTTAAAAATACTCCTATGTTATTTTTTACAGATTTACTATATGTCGGGTTGAACCCTATAATATTCCTACCCTTATTCTTTTTATTTTGTTGCTGTTTACTAAATTTGTCTTCGTCTCCATTTTTACTTAAGGCTTCCTTGCATACACTTTTAGCTCGTTCAAAAATATCTTTGTTTTTATAGTTAGTAGACAATCTACAGGTTATTGACTTATACAAATGTTTAGTTACAACCGCAGAGTGATCAGAATCGATACTTATATACAGTATGTTTCCAGGTTTTCTGTATGGTTTATACTTACGTTCTAGTCTGTTCAAGTTCATATCTAAATAGTCTACCTCTATCAGATTAGATTCTACTTTTATTTTAAGTCCGTATTGTTTGAAAAATGATTCTAAATTTTTACAATGTTTATCATTAACCCTACCACTTTTACTTTTTACTATCAGACGCCCATCATCTCTATGGGGATCTCAGGTCAATTTTTATCGTAATAACACAACAGCTTCTTTAACAGAAAGATTCCTCCTAACTCCAATTGTGTTGTAACTTCCTATAATCAGGTCAAATTCATTATCCTTTTTTGTCCATATTTTATTTTTTGTGGAAGAGCATGGATTTGTGACAATGGGCTTATAATAATCTTCACTTATATCTATAAACTCTGGTTGAAAGATGTTGTCTTGTTTAGCAGACTTTCTGAGATACAAGAATAAAACTCCCTAATATGAAATATCTTCATTTTCAGTTAGTAAACAATCTAATGGCTATTGGCTTATACAAATGTATAGTTACAATCATAGAACAGTCAGAATCAGTGCTTATATATTAGGTCATCCCATAAGTTCTGTCCGAATTTTAACTTTTTGTTAAAATGAATGAAATTTAAAGAGTATTTTATAATGTCTAATGGAGCTGAACATTATTTTTATGTTTAGATGCATTTAAACTGATCGAATTTGATTTCAGAGAACAATAAAATTAAATTTTGTTTGATTAAAACCCCGCTAACATGGAAGTACCCAAGAATCATTTGAGGCACATAATGCTTTATGAGTTCAAGAAAGGAAACTCAGCAGCCGAAGCGGCTAGAAGCATTCACTCAGTTTATGAAGAGGAATGTGTGAATGAAAGAACTTACAGAAGATGGTTTGCAAAATTCAGAGGTGGAGATTTCACCCTTGAAGATGAAGATCGAACCGGACTTCCAGTTGAGTTTGATGAAAAGCTTCTTGAAGCAGCCCTTGAAGAAAATCCTGCTTTATCAGTTGAGGAATTGGCAGTGGTTCTCAGTTCAAACCATACAACTGTTCATCGTCATCTTCAACAACTTGGAAAAGTTCCTAAACTTGGAAAATGGGTGCCTCATGAATTGTCTGAAAACAACCTCAAATCCCGAGTTGACATCTGCTCGTCTCTCCATTCTCGCCAACTTGTTTCACCTTTTTTGGATAGACTTGTGACTGGCGACGAAAAATGGATCTTTTATCGAAATGTTAAGCGTCCTAGACAGTGGCTTGGTAAAGGGGAAGGACCCCAGCCACAGCCGGGAAGGGAACTTCATGGGCAAAACTTTCTTCTTTCAATCTGGTGGGATTGCCAAGGAATGATCCACTTTGAATTCTTACCACCTAATGCAACAATTAATGCTCAAATATACTGTCAGCAATTAGAGCGTTTGAACCAAGCTTTGAGGAAAAAAGACCTACTCTAGTGAATCGAAAATGGGTGATGTTTCATCAGGACAATGTGCAACCACACACAGAAAGAATCATGTCACAAAAGATCGAAGAACTTGGTTGGGAGAAAATTCCTCATCCAGCTTATTCTCCCGACCTTGCTCCTTCAGACTACCATTTGTTTCGTAGCTTACAGAATCATTTGGAAGAAACAGCTTTTGTAACACAGGAAGAGGTTAAAACTGACATTTGTGAGTTCTTCGAATCAAAGCCAAAAGAATTTTACAGTATTAGTAAGTTTGTTAATAGATGGAAGGAATCATAGATAATCAGGGAAAATACATTGTTAATTGAATCTGTAATTAAATGTAACATTTGGTCACTTGTTTTCTTTATTCAAAATTCGGACAGAACTTATGGGATGACCTGATACACTGGTGCATTTTCAGGTTTTCTGAATGACTTACATTCGCCTGTAAATAGTTTTATGTTCACATCTAAGTAACCTACATCGATCAGATTCGATTCTACTTTTATTTTAAGTCTGTATTGTTTGAAAAACAAATCTAAATTTTACAGTGCTTATCATTAACCCTATCATTTTTACTATCCTAGGCTTGCCATTTCTATAGAGGCCCAAAGTCTTTTTATTGTAATATATATGAAATAATATAGAGAATAATTAATCACATGTCAGATCAAAAGAATTGTTTCTTCATTTTAGTAGACATGAAATATTGACTGTTTAGTAAAGACTCAATACTGATTTCAGGCTTCCAGTTTTCACATACAGACAATGGGTTGATATTTTTACTTCATTTACTGGGAGACTGTCTGAAATCATATCAAACACAAAATAATAAAATAACGTATAAATAAAATTTAAAAAAGACGATAGGCAGAAATCAAATAAGAATATTGTAAAATGAAGGAAAAATTGTTTTCCTTTCATAAAATTAAAAAGAATTTCAGTTGAAAGAATAATTTTTCGAAATATTCTTTCTTGCGCTTCACTAAAGAATTATCTCCCTTTATTCAGTGAAAAATCGCATTCTCGCCAAGATCCACTTTGGCTCAACCAATCCTGTTATGACAAGTCTTGATGAAGTTTCTATTCAGACAGAATGTGATTGGTTGCTCTTAATGGTTTTCTACTCATTGATCTCGGCACCATCTGTTGTTTCTTGTTACAACATCATTAAAATGCCATGTGACATCTTTTATACTAAAAAGTCAAAGTTGTTTATTTTCTGTTTCGACCTAGAAACCATCGACATTAAACTAATTATTACTAGGGTAACACACACTCACACAGAAAATGTTTCTGAATTATAAAAATAGATAAAATTATTTTGAATCCTCGACTATCTTGCATTTTTAAAGGATTTAAACGTGCATTTTTGATGAACTGAAGTCAAGTCATAGATTTTTAAAATCAACTTTTATCAAAAAGAAATAAAACTTATTTTTCACAGATACTGTTTTAAACTAACATTTTCCATGAGATTAAAACGCATTTAATTAAAAATGCTTTTGAGTGTTTGAGATTGGAATAATCTACCTCTTGCGCTCTTTCTCTTTTTAAAAAAGAAAAAGAGGACTTATTTAGAAATAATAAAAATTGTACAGAACTGATTTAAGTTTACATTCAGACATAACTGGCAGTATGAAATATTAGAAATTAATTTTGTGGAATGAGAAATCAGAAGGAAAGGAGATTTTGCCTTTGAACCAAAGCTCCCAGATTTGATGAAGAAGAAATGAGGCTGATAAAAATATATCTGAGAAAAAAAGTTAGAAAAGATAATATTTTGTCAGAGATTCCTGGGGGTTGACTGTTGAAGGAACAAACTAATATGGAAAAGAATTCAAGGTAAAAATGATTGAAAAGGTGATAAAATATAGATGATAGATTATGATAGCATGATGCTGTGTAATTAGAGGAGAAGGCTGATGGACGGAAGGCCCTGGTCTTTATTTATCTGTGACTGTAGCAGTTGCAGCAGAAGCCGTTGTTTAAGCACAGCATTTTCTGTTTCCATCTTTTCTCGCACCAGTCGCTGTTTTTCACATTGTGTCTGGATGTCAAGAAGTTGCATTTCTTTTTCGTTCTCTTTGCGGGCCATCTCTATCAGCTGTTGCCGCATCTCTTCACTCTGATCATCTTCAAGGAGAGTCCGGTAGAATGGGTTCTTTCGTTTTCGCCGATACTGGTAATCCTTTTCTGGAATAGCTGGAGTGGTATCGTTGACAACATCATCAAATTGATTTCGAGATGCAATTCTATAAACAGAGATGGAAAAAATTTAACTTACGCATTCTCTAAAAAGAAGAGTGGATTTTGTTTCGTGCCTAATGAAACAAAGCTGAGAAGAAATAAAAATTTGATATGAAAAAGAAAAAACACGTTAAAGATCAAAGAATCATTGAAACATATTGTAAAACAAGAAAGCAGGAAAAATTGGCCAAAAAATATGTAATAATGAAAATATTTTGACTTTCAAAACAGTTTAAAAGTATCTACTATTAATTTAGCAGCCAAAGAAAAGTAAATTGCCTAAAATGTGACAAAGAAGTTTATTAAAACAAATAAAGAAAATATATCCGAGTAGGTCATTTAATATGAGCAAGCTCATTTTAGATGTTAAACAAGAAAATATTTTTTCTTATAATCTTAATCTTATAATCTTAATCCTTATGATGTTCAATCATCAGTGAGTGGAACCTGAATTTTCATCTATTGTGATGAATGGATACACACTCATGAAAGCCCTCCTCTGCCTTGAGTGCCTATTGGGACTTAAACTCAGCCCAGACCACAAGCAGAACTCATACATAGGATCCATTGTTAAAGATGCTGGAAAAATGGTCAGTTCCTGGTACCGTTCCAGTAAGTACCTGACTCCTCATTTTTAGAAGAGCCAGAAAATGGACTACTGTTGCCATATATGGGCAGGGGCTGCACAGTCTTTACATTCCAGTCTGGATAGAGTCCAAAAGCATTTCCATGTCCTTGTGGCTGACAAATTATTTTCCATCCTATAACCTCCCCCCTTTCTTCTCACAGATGAAATTTCACAAATCTCTCACTGCTCTAATCGCTATTTCCATGGAAACTGTTCAGACAACCTCTATACCTTAGTTCCATCAGTTCTTACCTTCACAGTTAAGACCCACCATGCCATGCCCGTTGTAGCGAACCACCCTCATTCTCTTCAGATTCTATTGGTGAGACGAAAATTCCACATAAGCATCAATTTCCCAGGAGCCGCTGCTTTGTGGAACTGACTCCCAAGAGGATGCTTCTCCTGATCACTACAATCTTGGCCTGTCCAAATCTAGGGTCGACACTTATCTTCCCTACATATCTGTATAAACTGTGCCTCTTACTCTGTAATGTTTACTTTGAGTGGCTCTTGTGCCTTAAAGAAAGTGAACATAATTGTAAAAAAAAAAAAAAAAATCAATAGATTTCTGAACAGATCAAATTTATAAAGATTTCTTATTCCTTGTTTAATCATATAAAACTGATCTTGAAAATATTAGCAAAATCGATTATGTTTTTTAGTTTTCTCAAATTCAGAAATTATTTGAAGAATTACTTTCATCTTTTTTTTGCTTGGAAATATTTGTACATCTGAGAATGATTTTTAGCAATGACTTTGTTTAGCTGAATGCAATGATGTTGAATATCAAATAGAAATTTTGACATCATAAAGAGCAGAAGTCCATTACAACAGAACATATACACATATAGATCTTTTAGAGAAATTAGTTAAAAATTAAGACTAAAAAGGTAGGATTTTATTTAAGTTGGGATAAAAAGAAAACATTTTACGACTAGGAAAATAGAGACATGAAGTCTAAGTTCATCTCACTGGGAAACCTTTTTAGAAAAATCTTTTTTTTTTGGAGAAGGAACTGGAAACCCAATCCTAAACAGGAAACAAAAGATAAACCTCTACTCCTGTACAAAAGATGGAGAAGGAGTGTGAACTGGGCAATAGGTAAAAACTACATTAAATATATCATTATTTCCTGCGATCTCTTATCTAATGAATGTTTGCTGTGATTCCCTGATATATGTTTTGTGCTTCCTCAACCAACTATATAGCTTTATAAAATAGTCATATATCTTTGTTGATGTATTTTACAAGCATCAAAAACTGCAATTTCTGCATTTTTTGATTTAATACATTTTTATTTTTCAGAAACTTAATAATATATAACTTTTCATGTAGGCATAAAGGACATGGGTCATTTAAAGATCTTAAATGCTTTTGTTTTTTTATTAGTTTCCACTTTACTGTTGGTGTTTTATTTGTTTCTTTTAAATGCCAAAAATATTTGGATAGGGGTGTTTGGTTGCGATACTCAATATTATTGAAGAAAGTCAGATGTTGTCTCCATCTTAATTTAAATTCATTCTTAGTACATCCTATATAGAATTTCTCAACATTAGGATTCATAATAGATGAGATAGTGCATTGGTAAACTACGGTTTCTGTGTGACATTTATTATTCAAAGGATAGAAATTTTCAGAATGTCTACAGTTACATAATTTATCTTTACTAATGTTTATTCTTATTTCTTGATCACTATGTCTTTGATTCAGACTTAAATATTTATGTTTATAATTTGTTATTATGTTTTTTATAATCTTTTCTAAATTTTCAGTACAACTGTATCTTAATTTTAGGGTATTTTTATGAAAAATTTTGCTAAGTGTATTATATCTGGGAAAATATTTTTCACTTAAAGCAAGACATGTATGTCCTAACTTACTATTAACCATTTGGTTGAATCGGGGTGGGGGGTGTGCCAATTGATTTACCTATTTCTATTTCTTCTCTGGTTTCTATTATCATTTTTTATATAATTGATGTCAGGGCATTTATAGCCACCATTCTTTAAAGCTTTATTATAAAAATTACTGTGTTCATAGAATATTTTTTCATTAGCAGAATTTATACTTATTAAACATACATACATTATATATGTGTGTGTATCTATATATATATATATATATATATATATATATATATATATATATATATATATATATGAAGAAATATAGTCTTTAAAGTGCTCAATATCAGAGATAGAGCGTGTGTAAATATAAAAGTGAACATGGAAGTCAACACTTAGAGGCGACAGTCTGTTTCATGCTAGATGCAATCGTCAGGCCACGAGTGCTGTTATTTTTCTCGGCTATTTATATATACGGGTCAGTGGTGCATTGTGGGTAGTCTATATTGGCAGATATTTTAACAGAAGTCGTTTATTTGTGTCAAATTATTTTGCTTGTTTTTATTTAATTTATTTTTGTTTTTTATCCTTTATATTTTTTTTTCTCTTATATATTTATTACGTTGATAAAACACTGATCAAAATAAAAACAATAAATAAATAAATATATAAGATAAAAAATAAAAATAAATAAAAACAAGCAGAATAATTTGACCCAAATAAATAAACAAATAAACGACATCCGATAAAATAGCCACCATAATAGACTACCCACAATAAGCTATATAAACAAATTTTTACTACATTAATAATCAAAATAAAAATACACACACAAAATAACATACACACACAAATATATATATATATATATATATATATATATATATATACACACACATAAACATACACACACAGATATATACATAAACATACACACACACACACACATATATATATATATGTACACACAAACATACACACACACACACACACACATATATATATATATATATATATATATATACACAAACATACATACATATATATATATACACATAAACATACATACATATATATATATATATATATATATATATATAGACACATAAACATACATACATAAACATATATATATATATATACATAAACATAAATACATATATATAAATATATATACATAAACATACATACATATATATATATATATATACACATAAACATACATACATATATATATATATATATACACATAAACATACATACATACATACATATATATATATATATATATATATATACATAAACATACATACATATATATATATATATATATATACATAAACATACATACATATATATATATATATATATGCATAAACATACATACATATATATATATATATATACATAAACATACATACATATATATATATATATATATACATAAACATACATATATATATATATAAATATATATACATAAACATACATATATATATATAATATATATACATAAACATACATACATATATATATATACATAAACATATATATATATATAAATATATATACATAAACATACATACATATATATATATATAAATATATATACATAAACATACATACATATATATATATATATAAATATATATACATAAACATACATACATATATATATATATATATATAAATATATATACATAAACATACATACATATATATATATAAATATATATACATAAACATACATACATATATATATATATATATAAATATATATATACATAAACATACATACATATATATATATATATAAATATATATACATAAACATACATACATATATATATATATATAAATATATATACATAAACATACATACATATATATATATATATAAATATATATACATAAACATACATACATATATATATATAAATATATATACATAAACATACATACATATATATATATAAATATATATACATAAACATACATACATATATATATAAATATATATACATAAACATACATACATATATATATATAAATATATATACATAAACATACATACATATATATATATAAATATATATACATAAACATACATACATATATATATATAAATATATATACATAAACATACATACATACATATATATAAATATATATACATAAACATACATACATATATATATATACATAAACATACATACATATATATAAATATATATACATAAACATACATACATATATATATATACATAAACATACATACATATATATAAATATATATA
>OZ038500.1:103235472-103312972 GCA_964036315.1 Acanthosepion esculentum
CCTTATCAATGGATGAATATTCCAGCAAGTAAAATGTTTCATTTTCCTTTTATTTTCTTGTTTTAATAACATTTATATATCGTTACACTTTCTTGATGCATATAATGATGCAAAAACAGAATTCTATACTGAAAATGAAAAGAAAAATGGAATTCCCCAAAACCTGGAAGGGAAGATTGCTCTCTATACCCGAATGTATATGACAATAAAACCACACGTTTATGAACATGTCTAATGATATCCAACAGAAGAGATTATCAAAGCTAAAATCAATTGTATATCATTTGATAGATGAACTAAAGTAGATGAAAGCACTGCTGTGTCTCATCCACAGATAGCTTCACAGTCCAGCAAGGCTGACTTTCTCTTTTAAGCAATGCAGTGTCTCTATTCAAATATGTATATCCACTAAAACAATGTTTCTTAAGTTAATAATGAATAATATCAAATAGAAAATCCATTAATTCTTTAGAGATTACTTTGTTTACATTTTGGACTTGTGGGAAGGCATAAACAAGAATATGTACATTCCTTTAAAGGGTCATCAAACCTCACAGGACTGTGAAGCTCTTGATAGATGAACGATTTAAATTACACTGGATGAGACAGCAGTGCTTTTCCCTAAAAAGGGGGACATAGGTTCAAACCCCAAAAGAGGGCTCATTTTCTTTATTAAGACTCTGAAATACACAGGTGAGTAAATTAATTCCCCTATTAAAAAAACAAAACAAGGCATTTACTCAAACACATATATCTACTAAAATATAACATTTAAAGTAACAAGAAATAATGTTCGATTAAAAATAAAAATTATTTATTTATATATATGTGTGTGTGTGTGTGTGTGTGTGTGTGTGTGTGTGTGTGTAAATAAAACAGAAGATGTGTGTGTGTGTGTGTGAGAGAGTATGTATGTATGTATGCTATTTATGCCCGTCCACATTTCTCGACCGATTTCGATGAAATTGTACATACATATTGCAAATTTACCAAAATAGGTCAAGACCAACTTTTTAATCACCAGGCCCCGCTGGGTTTGGCAGAAAAATTGATAAAACTTAAGGTGGGTATGACTTTTTGCAAAAACCAAGGCAAACTTATACGTGAACAAAATTTTTATTGGATGAGCTGATGTTCTTTGCACTCAATGCAAAACATCAACTCATGTTACGAGGCTTATGTAGAGTGCTTGATAGTTTTCCTGCAACATTGGCTCACACAAAAAATTGAAAAAAAAAAAACAGTGAAATAAATTGGGTTTTTCGTACTACTTAAAATAAAAAATTGAATAACTGATTTTCTTCAAACATGTCACAAAAAATTTGCAATTATGCAAGAAATAAGATAGTTTGGTTTTAGTCCTGCTCACTCCCCTGTGTAAAATGAAAAACTATTTCAAAAAGCCTGTTTTTTGGCCTAACTCCCTGGTTTTTCATCCGATGCTTTCCAAATTTGCCATGTAAATTACATACGACACACAAATTGTCTTGGGTGAATGTTGGGTTTAGATTATTTCATTTAAGTGGAAGAAATCTGCAACAAACTAAGTCCAAAATCAGCTTTTGCCATTTAGCCAATAGTTTCTTCATATGATTCCATCCGAAATTGGCATTTGGCATGCGAAAGGGGGGGGGAGGGTGTTCATATGTTTGCACTTGCATTTGAATCAAGCTCTGATGCTTCATCCCTGTTTTTGTTTGATTATTAGATTTGGGAACAATGCCATACTATTTGAAAGTTATTATAGCCATAGGAAATTTACTAAATATCTAAAACATTGAAACAATTTAATCCGGAGCAATGACCACATAAGGTTTTATCAATGGAATTCCTTTATTAAAAACAATCAAACACTTGCAAAGGACATACTGTAAAAAAGAAGAGGAGGGAGAGTAGCTTAGTATACCAAGAGATGATGCATGTAAGTGGGGATGCAGACAGACATTTCTAGACAGGGGATACAGTTATATAATTGCAGCCATGTACACCTCGGCTAGTATATATATATATATATATATATATATATATATATATATAAAATGTAAAAAGTATAGAGCCTATACTACTAGAGTTTCTCCCTTTTTTTAATGAGGAATTGTTGAGCCAGTCTATATTTTACAAATATGAAAAATGGCGATTGTTGCTTACATGCTTAAATATGGAGAACTCCATATTTTCCTCCTTATTGATCTGGATATGTACTTCATCGAGGTTCCATACTGATCTGGTTATGTACTTCATCGAGGTTCCATACTGATCTGGATATGTACTTCATCGAGGTTCCATACTGATCTGGATATGTATTTCATCCAGGTTCCATATTGATCTGGATGAGTACTTCATCTGGGTTCCATATTGATCCAGATGTGTACTTCATCAGGCTTCCATATTTGCCAGTAAATAATTCTTGGAAGGTATATCCTATTTGTTCCTCTCTTATTTGCATTCAGAATTTTTTTAAAAGAACATTTGACTTCATCCATATTATTAAAGTAATATAAAAGTAAGAAACTGTTTATTTATAAAATTGTGTTCTCACTATTTATAGGGAAGCAAGAATTAATATTAATAGGAACACACTTGTGGCTTACAAATTATGCATTTAAAAAGTAATCAATATTTGCAGATCACATGCGTGTCTGGAAAGGATAATTGTGAAATCAAAAGTCAACATGTCAAAGGGCAACAGAGCAGAAGGCCCATTATTCCTTGTATGTGGCAGATTTCAGAAAGGCCTGGGGTCATGAAGTGGACTGAATAAAATGTTTGATACACTATTTACATTATTTGGACTATCGCCATGTCGCCATGTTTAGAACATTCCAACCACCTGAAGAAGGCCGGAGCGTACAATGGCCGAAACGTTGTAATAAATATGGCGACAAAGATGAGGACAATAGTCCGAATAATGTAAATAGTGTACATAATACCTCATCTCAGAAATATAGACAGATACTGAAAGGCCGAAACGTTGTAATAAATATGGCGACAAAGATGAGGACAATAGTCCGAATAATGTAGTGTACATAATACCTCATCTCAGAAATATAGACAAAATGTTTGATATAGATAAATAAGCAAACATTTGGAATTTTTAAAGATATATTTTTAAAGACAAATTTAAGGTATTGCAGGAATTTCTTTTTTCAGTGAATTAAAATTTGATTAACAAAACAAAACATGATCCTTCATTTATTAACTTTTATCTCAATGTTATTGATTGATATTAAATTAACTTTTCTAGATTTACAAACATTTTCTCTTGACATGACATACTTACTGTTCAATATACCAATTTTGTCTTGAAGCATCATTGATAACAGTGTCCTCTTCAGATTTAAAAGTAAATATTGGTTCCTCATGAAGAATTTGTTGTTGTTCTATTTGTGGTGGTTGTTGTTGTAATGAAGTTGTGGATGCCGAAGTTAGGGAAGGCATCAGTGGCTGAGAAGTTTGGGGTTGTCGCTGGAGCTGACCATTTTCAACACCCGTGTGGACATCTATCACCTGAGTCCGATGTGAAATACTTCCAGCTACTGACGTAGACAATTGGGGGGTTACGACTGTTTCTGTGTAAAAGTTCGTTTCTTGGGGGTTATTATCTAACCGTTCATTACTATTTGTTACAGGTGTACCAGTAGCCGACGTTGTGTTGTTGTTGGAACATTGTGGAGGAGGAAGACAAGACTCTAAAATCACCACAGGGTCGTTGTCAGGACTGTTGTCAAGTCTGTTGTTTACCTCGATCAAAACAACTGCATCATCGTCGTCGTCGTCGTCGTCATCATCCTGATTACCATAATGCCCTGTCATTTGTTGTCGTCTCTGCTGCCGCCGGTTTCGAGACAAAACTTTCTGTTCTTCGACTTCGGCGGGGGACAGAGCTAATAGTTCATCTATCACTTGTAGCACCTTCCCGTCGGTATCCATTTGAAAATGAGCGGGAACTAAACGGAGGAGAATCAGTGTGAAATCATCAAGAATTTCGTGGGCAAGTGAAGATGCAGGACCTCCGCCATCGTCATTATTTTTGTTGTTATTTTTTGCAGAATCCTTTCTTTCTTTTTGTCGAGCATATCTGATCAGGTCAGATCTGGCTGTGAATTTCATTCTTTTCCACAGATCTTTCAGTTGACGATCGTCTCTCCAATAATCACTTGACGCAGTACCTTTATTATATTCGTTCGCTATTTCGACCCAACACTGGGCCTTTTGCAAATTGACACAAGTGTTTGAAACCTTATTTTCCAGTACGTCCAACCTGCTAGTAACTAACTTAATCAGCCTCTCTTTATCTTTTCTGGAATAATTATCAGCTCGTTTCTTGCTTCGAAGGAACTGTTGTTGTAAGTCTCCATTAGGGGCTGATTGAGAAGCACCATTTTTTTGCCGGGAGTCATATTCTTGTGAAGATTCGGATAACATTGTTTGAGGCATTCTGTGGCTTTTAAACGATAAAAATACAACCGGTATTCCTTTTTACATAAAAAATGATTTTAGAAAACACAATGGAAGATTTTTAAAAGTGTAAAAGCAAAAAGATTGACCCGTCTTTACGATTTTCTTGTCCAACTCTGTTGAGATTGTGACGTCACGGCACATGGTGTTGTTTGTTTATAACCGGTGTAGTTATTCGACAGAAAATGCCGGATCTAATAACATAAACATTTTTTTCAGCTATTCAAAGCAATAAAAATTTTTAAAATATACATCTCGGGAAAAAGTTCACAGAATGTTCAATATTTTTTAATTGAAAAAAAATAAAAAAACAAAATCAATTCTTCCTCCATTTGAAAGACTTGGTGCATAAATAAACGAGGAACGCTTTTGTAAAACTCACCGTTTTAATTATATTAACATTAAAGCTTCATTTTCGTGAACAAAACAATCCTTTTAAGGATTTTAACAAAAAAGAAGATTTTTTTAGTTAAAAAATATTTTAATATCAAGTATTCATTTGAATTATTTAATATATCTGCATTTGAGAATTTCTTCTGCAGCAAATAATAAAAACGCTGAACAACTTTTATTATTTTCTTTCTTTTTATTAACGGAAGATGAACAAAACAAGGGACATAATTCACATAATTAACATTCTATCGCGATGATTTTACAACTAAACCATGGCTTATTTTGCCTTATTACGAATTGACGAAAAGGTTATTTTTCTAGTGTAGACAGTAATTTTCGGTTTGGCTACTTTTTAGGTCCTGGAGTAAGACAATGGTTTGAACAGTTGACTAAATGAATTGATAAACATAAACACATATGCAGTGCTGATACAGTGGTGAAGCATGAATAAGTAATCCTAAGAATAATTGAAAAATAAGTTTACCTCATCTATTAATTTGCTAAATCCGTCTTCAATAAGCAATTCCCTCTAATTAATATTATTAACTGTTGATAATTTAACAATAGTTCAATTATGGTGATTAGATTGTACAATGGTACCTGCTGAGATATACTTGTCAAAATATTGTGATGAGATTCTATTGATTGCATCACAGTTTTAGGCAATTTTTATTTCAATTTATTCCATTTAAATAGTCAACTATTTTTTTTTATCCAAGTCGTCTTACCTTCAGGGTCATATACCTGGTAAACTGTAGTCAAGCCATATTTTCGTCCTTTAAATGGAGGCAGATAAATTTGTGGAGTTTGTGATGAAAAACTTTGTTGACTTTTAAAGTCAAATAATAATTAATTCTTTTACAGTCAAATAATAATAATTAATTCTTTTAAAGTCAAATAATAATTAATTCTTCAAGTTGACTGGGTATATGCGAAATGTATTTTTCTATTAATTCACCCCAAAATAAAAAGAATTTATATTTACTAAAATTCACAACAAATTCTCCCAGAGTGACGCCCTTCCATTTCACTCCGATTGGGCTAACCTTTATGATCGCTCCAAGTGTGGGCGACTCTGGTGCAATATTTCTAAGTGTCGAGGGTCTATGATCGCGTTCACACCGATAACAAGACAAGATCAGATTCTTTTTTTAATTGTAAAAATCCCTTGTAAGTACCTCGAATATCATCCGCACTTATGAAACGCGAATGACTCCCTATTTGTTGGTATGTTTTCATTCTGAAGGTTGGAGATGTTGCGAGGCAAGCTAAACAAATTTTAATCTAAAATTTATAATTTCAAAAGAGTGCCAAAGATTTAATAAAAAAACAAACTTTGATTTAAAATTTATAATCTCTTGGAGAGAATTAATATTTGCGATAAGTAACTTTACATTATTTTGGGTGAATTAACAGACAAGATCCAGCGAAATATTTAATTTTGGATGGGGGACTATGAAGTAAACGTCTGGTAAAAAAAAAAAAAAAAAAAAAACCCACACACACATACACACAAAATCCCATCATTTCATTGGTTAGTAAAGATCAGATTTATGTTAATTGCAAGAATTGTTCAGCGACCGGCAATTCGAATCTGATTTATTCTATCAGTTTATTAAACTTTTTGGGCAATAAAAAAATCTAGGAACCCGCAACGAACGCGGAGAAAAATGGATTCAATGATGCACAGCCAATGCCCAGGTAATAGCCAACACATGGTTCCAAGAACATCCGAGACGACTATGAACATGCAGGAGCCCAAGAGGAGAAACTAAAAGCCAAATTGATTATGTAACCATCAACAGAAAATTCAGGAATGTAATGACTCACTGAAAAACCTACCAAAGCGTCGACTGCGGAAGCGATCATCGCCCTTTTATATGTAAACTAATGGTGAAACTGCGGAAATTGAAGAAGCCTAACGCAGCACCCAAACTGCAAAACAACAAACTCCTGAGCGATCTAAACCTAAAAGAAAAATATATGGGCAATTTGAAAAGAAGATACGAGGCGCACAATGGAAACTCAAAATGGGACGAACTAAGAGACGCTTTAGAGACATCAGCAGATGATATCATCCCAAAGGAGACGGAACGAAGAAGGAGAAACGAATGGACGACTGATGAGATTCTCGACATGATGGAAAGGAGCCAGAAAACTCGGCCAAGATACGGAACGGAATACAGAAAATTACACAATGAAATAAGGACCAAATGCAAGCAAACTAAAGAATGGCTAAACCAAAAATGTGCAGAAATAGAAAGATTGAGTACTACAAAGAAATAAGACAACTAACAGGACAAAAGACATGCTCGTCAACAGGCTGCCTAAAATCAATGGATGAAATGCTCATATTAGAGAAGGAAAAAATTCTTCAACGCTGGAGCGAGTAGAGTGGAGAACTCTTCCACGACGTAAGGGAACAATCAGCAATACACAGAACTACCGACGGACCTGGAATTGGGAAAACCGAAGTAAAAGCCGCACTAGCCAAATTGTGTTGAAATTTTATTTTGGCACACTTCGTTATATTCCTGTCTCTTTCTTCTCCCTTTCTTTCTCTCTCCCCTTCTCTCTATATGTTGTTCCTCTCCCTTTCAATGAATATGTCACGTGATCGGATATTGTCTCCTGATTGGTCCTGAGGACAGTTCCCGCCTTGCCAGAAGAAATTCAAAGTGGAAAGTCAGTGGGAGATTCGCGACGACAGTGAAAGGACGAGCTATCTTCTCCTCCGTCGAAATAAGACGTTAAAGTTGTCCAGCAAGTCGACTAAGACAAAAACAGAATTAGTCGCAAGTATTCAAGTTGCGAGGAGAGACAAAATTCGCCTAAAAAGCTAGGCGTGTTTAGTTATAGTCTCCGTGTGAAGACAGAGAGGTAGCGCAGAATTCTCCCAGGACTGTTTATTTATCCTAAGTACTGGATAAATGGAATTTTGAGGACACTCTCAATAATTAAAAGGATTGGTAGATACCTTGGCGCGGTAGAATAAACCAACCAGGTAGAATTTATCTGCGGCTAAAGAAAAAGGACATTTGGTTCATCCAACCTCTGAATATTGCTACACGTGGGAAGGAGGCAGCCATTTTGAAGTGTTTTGTGACGAGCTACTCGAACTACCAAAAGAAGGGAAATAGACCTTTTTTGTCCCTAGCCAAAGGACTGTTATCTACAATATTCGAATGTAAGGGAGTTAACCCTTTCCCTTTCTTTTCCCCTTTACTCGACAAAAAAGAAACGGGTCGAGAAAGAGTTTTAAAACGACTTTGTGACACAATATCGTAAGTGGAATCTTGACTCTTCTTTCTTTCTCTATTTTTTCTCTAACTCTTTCTTTGTTACCTACATAAGATTGAATTCTCATGAGCTAAGAGGACTTTTTTAGCAGTGCAGTTGTGAACTTCCCTTTTTTTTTCTCATCTTTTTTTTATACTTCTTGTTTCACTCTAATAAAGTTGAATTGTCTATATAGGCCTTTCTTCTTTCATCTCCTTTGTTTGTTGTTTTCCTTTTCTGTTTTCTTTCTTTCTCTGGTAACGTTGACGAGAAGACACCTTCGTTGGAAAAGGCGATAAAAACTTCTCAATTGAGCAGAAACAAGGCAGCTGAACCAGACGGGATTGTAGCGGAATGCTGACAGAACTTAGTTGACTTTGGCATAGACAAGATCACCGAAATAACAAATGAAATCTACAACAGCGAGGATATACCGGAAGACCTCGGCAGATCTATCTTCGTAGTTATGCTTAAGAAAGCAGGCGCAAACGAATGAGAACTCCACCGAACAATAAGCCTAATGAGCCATGTGACAAAACTCATCACCCGTATTCTAATGAAGAGAGCGCGCAAGAGAATCAGGTCAGAGATAGGACAAGAACAATGAGGGTTCGTTAAAGACACCGGAACAAGGAATGCGATATTCACGCTTAAAATGTTATCAGAAAGAGCGATACAGATGCAGAAAGACGTGTACCTATGTTTCATAGACTACGCAAAGGTATTCGACAAAGTACGCCACAAGGATCTAATGAAACTGTTCAGCAACCTCGATATTTTCGGGAAAGATATCACAATAATCAAAACCCTACACTGACAGCAAACAGCACGCATGCGCATAGGTAACGAGTTCAGTGAATATCCGAAAATAGAAAGAGGCGTAAGGCATGGATATGTCTTCTCACCCGACCGGTTCAACCAAAACAGCGAGGCAATCTGAGAGAATTGGAAACCCTACCGGGATTTAGCATTGGCAGCCACAATCTTAACAACATAAGATACGCAGATGACACAGTACTGATAAGCAGACACGGAAAAGAAATGACAAAATCTTCTACAGAAGGTAACGACGGAGAGTGAGAAGAAAGGACTAAGCATAAACTACAAAAAGACAATCAATGGTCATCAGTAAAAGGATGAGCCGAAAATGCAATTTCCAGGTCAGGAACACTAGAATCAAGGAGACGCAGAAGTCTAAATATTTGGGAAGCGTTTTGACAGAGGACGGTAAATGCGACACTGAGATCCGTAGGCGTATTGGGATGGCCAAGGACACGTTCAAAAAGCTGGGCAGAGTACTGCGAGACAGGAGGATATCTTTGGTAACAAAGAAAAGAATACTGAGCTGTTACGTGACATCTGTCCTTCTTTACGGCAGCGAATGTTGGACGATTTCCTCAAAGATGAAGAAGAGACTCGAAGCGGCAGTGATGTGGTTCTATAGAAGGATACTGAGAGTATCATGGACTGAGCGTGTGAGCAACGATGAGATCTTAGAGAGATTGAAAACAAGAAGGAGGCTTATACTTGATATCAGGAAAAGGCAGCTGAGTTTTCTGGGACACATGATGAGGAGGTGGGAGGGCCTGGAGAATATGATACTCATGGGTCGAATAGAGGGAAAGAGAGACAAGAGACAACAGCGCGTGACATACCTGGCGGACTTGGACAGGTGGATGACAGAACGTGGTCTGGAGGAGGAAGCAGAGGGAAGGAACTTGTTGAGAGCTACAAGTGATAGAGGCAGGTGGAGAGCCATGATCGTCTACGTCCTGAAAAAACATGGCACATAAAAAGAAAGACACCACTGCCTAACATCCGGCGACAAATGACATGATGGAAAGGTTCCTCTGCAGTTTGAAATCAGCTCTGAGGGCAATAGCTCAGTCTAATTGACTGGAGCATTTTCCCTTACTCCTTCTACGACTTCGTAGGTGACATTCAATAAAAGGTGACATTCAATAAAAGGTGACATTCAATGTTCATCTGCCGAGAGGGTGTATGGGCCCCACCCTCTATTCTATGGATTTTTTCCCCAGATTCCATAAAATGTTAAGTCGCCTTACCAGCGTTGGTAAGGCGACTTACCAGCGTTGGTAAGGCGACTTGGTTGGTAATACATCAGAATGACACCATATCTATCCTTCAATATCTGTCTCTATTTCTGAGATGAGCTATTGTAATTATTTACACTATTTACAATATTCGGACTGTTGTCCTCATCTTTATTTCCATATCCACTGAATAATGTATTTACTATTATAGAGCAAATAATTAGTACACAATAAAATCCAAAATGTCCTTATATGGGTAATAGGCTTATTTCAACCGACGAGATTCGTCAGTCTTATTCAACCCCGGTATAGACTGAGTTCGTGTCGGAATTAGAAACAGCTAAAAAAAAAGAAACAACCAACCAAACAAAAAAAAAACGTCGAAAAACTAATGCAGAATTTATCCCTTTCAATGTTTCAGTCAGACGAAAGGCAGGAGGCAGTGGTCAGGGGAAGGTGCAAGGTATTAGTCTTAAAGGGAAGAGGTTTTATAAAAATTAAACCCAGATATTACCCTTATGACATTAAATTGGGGTTATATGAAGAAAGAAATGTTAATTTGAAACTAAGAGAGGAAAAAAAAGTTTTAAAAAAATACCTTCATTTATATAAAATTATGTTTAAAAATACAAAATCATACTTAGAAGTACTGTTCCAAAGATAAGTTAAATTTAAAAATAAGATATATTTAAATAAATTAAAAATAAATCGTATTTAGATAATTTATATTAAAATTAAGTAAAATTATATTTAAAAATATATTTAATATAAAATCAATTGGTTATATTAATGAATAAAAATATTTAGAAATAAAAATATAATAAGATAAAATAAATTATACATTTCGAAATAAAAATGAAATAAATAAATAAATAAATAAAATAAATTTAGCTTTAAAGATAAGTTAAATCAACATCAAGTTATACTTAAAAATACAAAATTATATTTAAAAACAACCCTAAAATATATAGATAAAGAGGTGTAAGGGATAAAAGAAAAGAGAGTTCTTAGAACAGGGGACAATTATAAGATATAATTATTATGGTGTAAACATGAAAATATAGAAATTAGAATTAGTTATACATTTGACATGTGAACAGGTAAAGAAATATAGTAGCTAATAAAGTAAAATCTATATTATGAAAATTTGAATTTGTTTTTATATCGATATTTTAAAATTAATTCATTCCTTTGATTCAATATTTGGCTTTGATTATTGTATTTTATTATTCTAATTTTTTCTTCTAAACACAAGTTACATCTGTCTCTAAGACTATTAAGAGTATGCGCGGAACCTATAACCTTCCAATCTATCAGTGGGTTCAAACCTTTTTCCTTTAATTCCCAAAATTTCTTTGAAAGTGCTGTTTTGTGTTTAAATTTAAGGTTGGTAAAAGAGTGCCTATGGGTATAAAATCTCTGTTTCGATTTCCCCGCAGAAATTCCAATGTAATATAATTTTTCATATTTTCTTGGGGGGGATGGTTGCTTGATATATAACCTAGTAGATCTGCATTTGCCCTCTACTGGATTATTTTCTTTATATCTACAATTACAGGAGGGTTCAATACCAGGTTTGTTGTTTATCCCATAGAAATTTCTTAAAATATAGTTATTATGTGAACTGATAATTTTATACATGTTATTAGTACAGGAGTAGCTAATGTTAATCGTTTTCCTATTGAAGATCGTACTTAGAGGGTTGTTTTAATGAAAATGTTTATTTATACACTTTAGAAAATACCGTCCGATATTAATATTTGATAGTTTGCAGAGCGGAGTTGAATCATATAATTTAAACTGCATGTGTTTTTATCTTGTGTTTTTAGTGTGTGTGTGTGTGCGTGTGTGTGTGTATGTGTGTGTGTGTGTGTGTGGACGTGTATGTGTCTGGATTCCAATGGGCTCTTTTGTGTCTCTAGCACCCACGATATACATGTATGTATTGGGTGTATGTATTTGATGTTTGTATTGTGTGTATGTATGTACTGAGTGTATGTATTCGATGTTTGTATGGGTGTATGTATGTATTCGATGTTTGTATTGGGTGTATGTATGTATTGAGTGTATGTATTCGATGTTTGTATTGGGTGTATGTATGTATTGAGTGTATGTATTCGATGTTTGTATTGGGTGTATGTATGTATTGGGTGTATGTATTTGTTGTTTGTATTGGGTGTATGTATGTATTGGGTGTATGTATTTGTTGTTTGTATTGGGTGTATGTATGTATTGAGTGTATGTATTTAAGCAGTAAAATAGGGTGAAAGAGAATAAACAAATTATGTTTATTATAGTTTAAAATGTTTCCTTCTAATTTTATTTTCCTTACTTCTATTAAATATTCAGAAAGTCCCCACTTCACTCCCCTTAATTTAGACTGCAGGCATTGGAAAACAAAAGCGATTCTACAGCAAGAATTTGAAAAATATATTAAAAAATTACAGACACCCGCTTTATTCCAGCCATTTGAAACACAAGTGTCTATGAATAGCTTCTAAAATGTGTAATCATTTAATATTTTGCTTACTAAGTAGATATCTATCCGCATGCCGACACGAATGGAATGTTTTAATAAGTATTATCAACAAGTCGGGGTAGATGATGCGATTACTGTATTTTAGCATTCTGTTACCACTTTCTTTCGACGTCAATTTTTGTACAAACTAAACACCAAAGTGGATCATAGAGACTTGATATTTCTTGATATTTCTATTTTCCTGATT
Organism: Acanthosepion esculentum; assembly: GCA_964036315.1. NCBI lineage: Eukaryota > Metazoa > Mollusca > Cephalopoda > Sepiida > Sepiidae > Acanthosepion > Acanthosepion esculentum. The sequence continues at coordinate 103,248,383 of OZ038500.1, forward strand.
GGTCAATTAATGATAATATCATGCTTACGTCTACGTCCGCACGGTTAAAATTAATTTACCGCCAAAAATATGTCTGTGTTTCGAGCTTATCACGTGACATACTACATTACAAATATTTAGCGACATCTTAAGCTCTTCCTCTTTCCAGTGTTTTTCTGAGAACCATAACAGTGTAGTTCAGTGAACGGCCCGCGTCTGTCTCTTATTGGAAGACGCTATGACACACGTAAACACGCGTACATACGAGCATTGCACATATTTTAACTCATCTTATTCACTCCTTCAACTACAAGCAACAGAGACTTATCAACAACAGTGAGCTTTGCGGCATCAAACAATTCGTGAAACAAATTCACGCCGTTCAGATCTTTTGAAGTTTCTAAGTTAGATTTCCTAACATAATCCCAAACTTCGAATTCACTCACTCACCAACAAACTACACTTCAATTTTAACATCTACGATTTTCTATCGAGACAATAAGAATTCTACTCAAAGAACATACAGTTTCAAAGAACAAACATTTTATTCAAAAAGAAACTTTGAACATAATCTAACGCAAACTTACTTCGAGTCAACTATCGTCCAACCAAAAGATTCTTAATATTTAATGCTCAGTTTACTCAAAAGTTATAAGCTTAAACGAGAGACAACTCTTACCTAATCTCCAATATCAAACTATGACAGAAAATTCCGATGTAAAATATTATTTAATCTGAACTGATTAATGCTTTGAAAATCCTTTTACTGACAGGGACACTGAACAAACTCTCTATCTGTCCTAAGGAACATTCTCATTCTCATGTTGTATATATTTGTTATATAAATGCTTTATTCTTGTTTTTTCTAAAAAGGAATATTGTTTGTTTTATATTTTGTCGTTGATGACCTTTTGCCACACCGAAAGTTAAATGTTTGTGGAGAAGTTTATTTTCACGCAGCCAGCACAAATAATACCTTCTGATATATTTTTTCCTAATAACCTACTTCTCTGCAACATTATCTGTTCCGTGCCGGAGGCCTTCTCTCCCGCCTCCTCCATTGCGTGGACAGAATCCTTGGTCTTGTTCCGTAATATCCGTTCAATAGCGGCGATAAAAACAATCGAGATGAAAAAAGAGACAAAAAACAAACTGAACAGATTAGAAATCTTGACATGGATTATAGCAAAAGAGAAAGCCAGGAACATGGCAGGAACAATATTTACTCACATTAACTAGGTAAACAAAGAGTGTCTAACTTAACCAGGGTAGGGTTCACAGTAAACTGACCCATTACGTTCAAGGGGACGTAAAAAAGAAAATCGAGGCTGGCCCCATTCACTCGCAGCAAACTCGCCACTTTACACACCTTTCGCTGAAATCTGTCAATAACAAACGCTTTATATCAGTTCGGATCTTCATCTTGAGCTGATGCTGAAAGAATCTGGACATAACCTGATGAGAATAGCATTCGTATCGCAAGATCCGCTCCATTCGATACACGTCCATCTCACAATTCGGCTAGCAACGTGCGAAATACCATTCGTTTCACGTACGTGAGCGCACGCATCAGCCTTAAACTTCAAGGACAACCTCCTTCGGAGCCAAGTCTGCACTGCCGCTCCGATCTTTGCCTGTACCTCCGACCAATTCTTCCCCAGCTGGAGAACGAGCCTAACCACACTCCAAGAATGCGAATGAGTCCGTTTGTCAAACTGAAGGGCCCCAAAAGTGCGACCCACTTCCAGGTGACTAACTGCAAGCCGGAAGACTTGTTGTAGTTACGGTGACCTTCTCGAAGATCCTTCTGTACAACCTCCATGTCGGTGCGACACATCCCGAAAATGGATACGTCATCGGCGTACGCGGAAACCCTGGCTCGAGCCTCACCAGGTACAGCGATTCCATGTAGGGTCGGACTGAACGCCCTGTCCCTCAGCCAGCGAAGGAGGGTCTCCAACGACAAAGCATAAAGTAGGTGCAACAGCGGGCAGCCCTGACGAACCGACTGTGACAGCGAAAAAACGCGCGACCGTTTCCAGTTCACCTGCACCACAGCACTGGGGGAACGATAAAGGGGGCTGATCCACTTGCAGAAGTTGGGTTTGAGTCCGGCGGGCTGCAGGACAGCAACCAGGTACCAATGGTCGGCCATATCGAACACCTTAGACTGATCCAAATTGATCAACGCGGCTTCATCGTTGTCTTCTACACTATGATCGTGTGGAAGTCTGCTCATCTCCCAACAGAATCTCGGCAAACTCTCCGTCAGGATCTTGGTCAAAATCTTTAACTCTGTGTTCAGCAAAATTATGGGCCTATATAGTCATCTAAATACCGCCCACCATACTTGCCTTTTCTCAACAGAGTGATCACACTCCTGGAGATCCGGTCAGAGACGGACCCTGGCGGAACTAGTTGCTGAACACGACTGTCAAAATTGGCACAGGGATGTGCGACAGCCTGAAGTACAGTTCGCAGGGCAGACCATGTAACAAATTTGTTACAAAAAATTTCCCCTTAAAAAAAACGAAATAAAAAGAAAATTATCAAGGGAAGCTACTTTGGATTTACATTGAAAGTTGTTTCCCTTGTTAAACTGCCCCCCCCCTCGTTTCAGCTTTCTTTACTTTTCTTTTGATGTGATTGTATATAGATGCCTTGTTGTTTATTATTTGTGAATTAGAGGCATATAATTAGAACGAATTATGCTTCCAAAACCATACTTTATTTCGAGACGTGTAAAAAACAAACAAACAAAAATAAAATAAAACAAAAAAACAATAAACAAAAAACAAAAAAAAAAATGCCAAAACCCGAGAATTATTGTTTTTTTTTCTTTTTTTACTCGGACATACTACAAGAAAGGGAGCAAAGCCACTAAGACTCAAGGAGTTATTGAGTGTGATAGAATTGGAAAGCAGAAACATTACTAAGAAGCAAGAGCAATAGAAGAGGAATCAGGAAGACAGTAGACAGCGATTGACATTGCATTTAAGTTTGTGAAGATTAAAGTTGGCTGGAAAACATGGAGTCGGAAAGGAGTTCTACAAGCGAGAAGTGCGAGAAAGGAAACTGTTAGCATATAACTTACGCCATTTTCCGAATTTATTTATTAATGAATGAACTTTATATTGAATCTTTCTTTTTAATTTTATATATTTAAGTTTTGTGAAAGTATTTTTCAGGTCAGTTGTACTCTCACTAAACTCGTGACTAAAATCCGTTCAGTTGACCTTATTGATGTTTATCATTTTTACATTTTTGTCGAGTTAAATGTCAGGTGTTATATCGTCACAGAACTATTTAATATCGAACATATTGCCTGAAATCTTTAGAAAAGAATTCAAGAAAAACTCAAAAGTATTTTTTGTGGAGAGTTTCTGGTACCTAATTTTAATAAAATATAATCGATAATTTTTTTTTTTTTATGAAAAAAAATACTTGAATAATAATAATAATAATAATAATAATAATAATAATAATAATAATAATAATAATAATATAACAATGATGATGATGATGATGATATTTCCTTTGGTTTCTGGTGTATACTCATTTCTTTCCGGGTCCCGACCAGAAACCTAAGATCAGAAATGGCATCATGACATTTTCTACTGAGCAGTTTTGAAAAAAAAAATCACACATATTCTGCATAGATAAATTTTTGTATTTCTTTCAGGCATGGGCTACTAGAAATCCCTTCAGTGAGTCTATTGGAATCTTCTCCAATCAATTCGAGGACTTCAGCTACAACTGGAATTGTTAATGTCCTCATGTGCCACATTTTTGAGGTTTCGATTTCAAGGTCCTTGTATTTTGATAGTTTCTTTGAAGATCTTCAAAGATACATTGCAGTCTGCATGGACTGCCATATCAATAAGGAGGCACTTTTTTGTTTGCGATCTCTAATAACAATATCTGGGCGGTTAGCTTTGATTGTTCTGTCTGTGTGTATTGCAAAGTCCCATAAAAATTGTTACAAATCCTATCTCCGTAACCGGATAGTGTTCATACCAATTTCTTGCAATGTGTTGCATATTTTCCAGTGCAGATGTTGGCCCACTTTGTTGTCGTGTTTTATATTCACTGGGTGCAAATACCTTCTTCTTATTATTATTTTATTTGTTTACGGATTAATTCCACAAAAATTTAATATACAATAAATTTTTTTCAGAAGTTTAAAAAAAAAAAAACTTTTGAAAATGCAACGATTTTGGTGGTTGAGCATGGTGGTGTTGATCAGAAAAGGGGAAACAACTCTTAAAACACGTGACATGAAATGTACAACCATCCATATATTTGGGGCGAAAAAAACGTTTTTATGCACACTCAAAAACACTGAAATTCTTTTTAAGATACGGGGCTTCGTAAATTGTAATAAGATTTCAAATTTATGATTTGTAAAGATAGATTTACTTAATAATAGTATTCCCTAGATTCTATGGATTGAAACTTAATTTTAAGATTTAACAACTTTATCACATTTTGTATTTCACAATTGGATGAAATGTTAACAACACAAAAAGACGAAAATCTGCATTCAGAAGTCACAACCGAACTCACGTTAAATGGTTGAACACTAATTATGGAAATTCGATTTTAATCAAGTTAAATTATGTTCGTACACACACACACACACACACACACACACACACACACACATATACATATACATATACATATATATATATATATATATATATATATATATATATATATATACATTTCCAATGTTTGAGTATTCTGTATTAATTTAATAAGGGTTTACAGCCGTATCATGGTGAAACACCGGTCCTTAAATAATCCTCAACGTTATTATCTTTGAGACAAAACCAAAGTTTAACTTAAAGAAGATATTTAAATTATTTAATATACGATTTTTTAGCTTAAAAGTCCGTGGGTGTACAAAATGAATTACGATGACTTTTTAAAAAAATTAGTGAAGTCATTTCCTGTTGCCTTTTTGTCACTTTTAAATTCAGAGTAGTCCTTTTTCTAAACTGGCTGTCAACCAAGGTTAAAGAACCGAGTTTGCTTTGTTATTTAACCTATAGTTGGGGAAAGGAGAAATGATAGATTCATATCTATTCCAACGGCATTATTGTAAAAGTCAACGCAACAGACTAGATCGGAGATTCCATTTTATGCGCTGATAACCGTTACGTTACCTGCACATTATTTTTTATTTATTGCTTTTTTAAAATTACTTTCGTAAAAATAATGCAAATGAAACATTTGGCTAGAACCAGAACATGACGTTGGGCTAGTTTAAGCAGATTTTAGCAAAAAGACATACCCCCCCACCAAAAAAAAAAACAACCACCTCAGAACAAGATGTTCATCATCATTCATTAGCGCATTTTGGGATGTTGTATCTCGTGCTTTCAAGACTACAGAGAGAAATAAGTAAGGAAGACAAACTTGTCGGTAAGTAAGGTTTACTAGACTTAGCAATTGACCTAATGCTAACTCTGCTTATTTATATAAACGGACGATTCCATTCATTTATGTCCTATATGACAAAAAGTTAGGGCATTGGACTGATGACCGAGACATTGCAAGTTTAATTCCAGATACCGAGTTGATTGCTTGAAACATTACTTAACGGACCTGGGTGTGGGGAATTTCTGAATCGAGAAAGAGTTTTGTTTGATGGAGACAATTACAAAGGAAAAAGAGACAAAATGAATTTTACAATAAATCATTGTCGCCAAGAAATAAAAGAAAAGAAAAAGAAATTTAGAAGTTTAAAGAAAAGTTGCAATACAGAAAGTACAAACTAAAGGCACCATCTTTGTCGTTTTGAAAAAATTAGGAAGAACAAAGAAAGCATTGATAAAATTAATCAGTCTCTCGTGTTTGTCAAACCTTTTTTCATAGATTAATTTTTTTCATCAAACCTTTCTTTCATTTTAATTTTAATTTATCCATTGTAATTATGGAATTTTTTCCGCAAAGATTAAAATTTAAAAATTTTATTAAATTTATTAAATTTTATTGTGAAAACGTTCACCTGCTTATAAATAAATCTGGCATGGTGTAAATGTGGCGTTTTCAAGCCGTTATACAGCCATTTGCAATTCCTATATCCGTCTTTATAGAAAAGCATTTTAGACATAGTGATGAAATGCAGAAAATTACAGATGTTTATTCTGTATATTTAGTAATTTTGATAAGTTATCCATGAGAGAGTGCTGAAAAGTTCTGAGTTCGTCCATCAAGGGAATAGACTGTGGCAGGGAAAAACCTCTGTGCCATTTCACATGTTAACCACACACACACAAAAAAAAAATCCGCAAAAACACATTTATGACAACATTTCTACAGTTTATTTAACCCTGTTAAAACAAAATTCTAATATCTGGTCATTGAAATATTCATCTGTGAGAAGAATCGAACATTTTCAGCACACCCTCGTATATTTATGACATTCTATGGTGATATAGAACAAGGCCGAAAGTATGGGACACCCAGTGAGGATCAAACTCACTATTCAGCCGTAATTGATCTCGCGAGATAAGCTTGCTAACCATTATACCACGTCGAGATGACCTGCTGATTTTCTAAGCGTAGCTTAGATGTGGAACAAAGCCAAAAGTATGGGGCACCTAGTGAGGATCGAACTCACCAATCAGTCATAATTGATCTAGCGAGAAGAGCATTACACCGAGGTGCCCCCATCGTATATGTATGTATTTATAGCAAAAAGAAAATGTGTAAAATAAAGACCATATCTTCATAAATCTTTTTTGACATAAAATACTTCATTTTAATATAAATAAATAAAATTAAGTAATTCATCGAGTCTGAAACCTCAACAGAATGCAGAAAACACTGGACGGCCGTTTCGTCTTATATTTGGGACGCATCAGGAGTGCGAATCCACTACCGAGAATTGAAACCCTGACAGTTAGGTTATCAAGTAAACGTCATACCAACTGTTCTACGGGCCTCAGTAACGAAGTGATAGCAAATCAGACTCAGTATATCGTCGCTCACTCACATATTCCGTGGTGGAACTCAACTGAGATTCTCTCTAATCATAGGACGGTACCCCCGGAGCCACGACTACTATCACCAAGCCACTCAGCCTTGAGCATTAGAAGCCGGTTCAAGCAATGATATATAAATGATAGAAATTATTAGGAGGATTTGATAATTATAATTGCTGATGAGTCCCAAATATAGGACGAAACGGCCGTCCAGTGCTTTCTGCATTCTGTTGAGGTTTCAGACTCGATGAATTACTTAATTATAATTATCAAATCCTCCTAATTTCTATCATATATATATATATATATATATATATATATATATATATATATATATATCTTGGCGAATATCTTCTAACAGGCGGAACCAAGGTATACAGTTCGTCCGAACATTTTCTATGGAAGTAGTGATAGAGAGGCCGTCTATATTCCTTCTGTGAGAGAGAGGTCGGAGGGTGGGAAATTTGTCACCTACAAGGACTTTGAGACACTTTTGAACTTTATCGAGACTGGAAAATGAGGACTGAGCAGCTCCTGCCCATATATGACAGCAGTTGTCCATTTTCGGTTTGATCTGTAAGTATAGAGGATAGCACGAGGAGTCAGGTACTTACTGCAGCGGTCCAGGAAGCCGAACATTTTACCTTCATTTTTAGCGATGGATCATATTCTACTTGAGGTCAGGGTTTGGGTTTATGGCCCAATAGTCTTTCAAGGCACTGAGCCACTCCGACGTAGGGATCTATTCATCGATACTGGCAATAGTTCGGGGTTCGATCGGCGATTAATTTGGGTTTCGAAGCATTGAATATAACAAACCAGTTTTTCCTTCACTAAGAAGTTAGAGTTATTTTGATATCTTCATTAACTTTGAAGGGAATTCTAAGTTTACTGCTTAGAATAACATGACATTATATCATCTCCTCACTTTGTGTTCGTTGATTATTTCTATCAAGGATTCACCTTCTTGTCCAACCAATGTAACACTACATTCATCAGTGTAAATTACGACTGAGAAATCAGTTTTAATATAAATTCTTTGTCCAACTTACACGTTTCTCTTATGGAAAGAAAGTTGCTACTTTCTTTCCATAATTTTAGCCAATGGTCTCAATATCCAGTACAAATATGTACTTATTTACATTGTTCAGACTGCTGTCATCTTTATTGTCATATCCACGACGTTTCGGCCGTTGTACGCTCCAGTGTTCTTCAGTGATATAAGTTGGAATTTCGAATCGAACCCTTTATTTCGTCCACCGGGGGTAGATTGTTCTAATTCCATGTGCTATGCCTTTTCTTGACATCCCAGTTTAGTAGCTCAACTCTCCAAGTTTTTGTTCATCTTTGCTGTGGCCAGGTATTGAACTCACTACTCTGGGCCATGTGTTCAAGGCCAGATGGAAAAATTCTTAAAACAATTTTTTATGGCAACATTTTTAATTTCTTTTTTTTTTGCTGTTTTTCTAGGATATCTTTGCAACTTTTTTTGCAATTTCCCAATGTTGTGTTGTCACCTGAGTTTGAGGTTATATCTTTCTTACGACACATGATAATCTTTGTTAGAAATAAATATCAATAATTGACCAACGCTCGAGTTATATAATGAAATCTTACACCATTAAATAAGTTACTATAAATATTTCTAACGAAAACAAATATTATAAGCAAAAATTCATTTGTATATTTATGAAACTTTATTTAATTTTCATAATATATATGATATGAATTATATATATATATATATATATATATATATATATATATATATATATATATATATATATATATATATATATATATATATATATATCCTGGAAATTTTGCCAGCATACCAATTTTACCACGAAAACGTTGATTTGCATAATAATCTAATCTACGTATTGGAGAAATTTTCTACTCCTTTTGTTTTAAAATTGTTTGATAGACAAGTTTTCATTTCAATACGTATTCTTCCTGTTATTTTTCAATAAAACACTTGGGCTTCCTACGCCCTTAATTACCTTAGCTACCCAAGCAGGGACAACAAAAACCTTTTACACCTAAAGCACAGTGACAATAATAATAATAATAATAATAATAATAATAATAATAATAATTAATATCCAGAAACCATTGATCATCTTGTATCAGGTTGCACGATATTGGCACCCACTGAATATAAAACCCGGCATGACAGAGTGGGCCAATATCTGCACTGGAAAATTTGCAACTTCTACGGGAAGGAAACTGAAAGAAACTGGTACGGACACCACCCAGACCCGGTTACGGAGATAGGACCTGTTAAAATTCTATGGGACTACACAATACACACTGACAGAACAATCAAAGCCAACCGCCCAGACGTTCTTATTAAAGACCATAAACAAAATAAGTGCCTCCTTATTGCTATGGCAGTCCCTGCAGACGGCAATGTATCTTTGAAGATATTCGAAAAACTGTCAAAATACAAGGACCTTGAAATAGAAATCTAAAAAATGTGGCACATGGGAACATCAACAATCCCTGTTGTAGTTGGAGCCCTTGGACTGGTTGGAAAAGATTCCAGTAGGCTGATTGAAGGAATCCCTGGAAGTCCATGCCCCAAAGAGATACAAAAAGTTGTTCTGACAAGTACAGCCCACACTTTACGAAGGGCTTTATCTATGTCATTATTTTTTATTTTATTTTTTTGCAGTGAAAAGTGTCATGATGCCATTTCTAACCTTAGGTCCCTGGGCAGGACCTGGAAAGATATGTGTAAACGCCAGATATCAAAGGAAATAATAATAATAATAATAATAATAATAATAATAATAATAATAATAATAATGTTTTCGGGCAGTCCCGTCTGCAATGGCAGCTAGCCAATCTCTTTTGCAAACACCTGGAAAGTTTGAATGTCTTTAGGAATTGTACGCCTCCATTTATTTCGATTACAAGCAGAAGCATTCAACTAGGAATTCTTCTCTATGGCAGGCGGCAATGGATTCTTTTAAACATACATACACCGACGTGCTAAAAGTCATCGATAATAGTATTCAAATGTAATGGTACATGATGTACCTTGATGTACTCATGTAAATGCCCAGACCTATATCACTTGTGTTTTGACATTTGATGTGTCAATCTGAACACTCTCTAGGCTGCTCATTGCGAATGAGGAATGGTAGTAAATGTCAAACGGGTGGAACTTTCCATTTCTGAAATTATAGCTACATTTATACACTTGTGTACAGGGAATATCTGATGGTAGATATTACAGCCGACGGTGGATTGTGTAGTAACTGACCTATTAGTCCATAATAATGATGACCAGAGACATCTGGTTAGAATTGTCCGTCGTAAAATACAAGGAACTTTGCTTTAAATCTCGCCCACAGTCAACACAGGAGGAACCAGGCATATGTCAAACGGGTCAGTTTACATTTTCTTTAGCATCCGTGGTATGTGGCAGCAGAAAATCTACCAGGATGCTCTTATTAACATCATGACACCAGACACAGCACCTAACTTGGTCTCGAGACTTTTCTAATTGAACTCTGGAGGACTGAAGACGTGTGATATGGTCCGACGAGTCACTGTTACAGTTGTTTTGGAATTATGGTAGTAAGATGGTAGAGACTGAACATAAATTTACCGCAGAAATTTCAGAAATCAGTGCACTTTCTATATATTTTCGCCTTAGTACATTGAAAGCGGCATTTAAAAAAAAACGAAACAAAATTGTGGGCTGATTCATTACGATGAAAGATTAATGCATTGAGCGTGTTGTTTTGTAAAATATTTCTTTAGTGCTTATATAATCTTTTACTTAAATTTCTCGAATTCTTTTCTCTATATATTTTCATCACTATTTTTTCAGGTTATAGTGTAAATTTTTGCTTCTCGTTTTAGGTTGTTATTATTTTCTTTTGTATTAAGCCGCTTGTTATTTTAGAAGAAATTGTAACGAATTACCGTGAAAAATTATTTTCAATTGTAGTTGTAGTAGAGTTGGTTATTAGTATTATGTGTGTAGTTTTATTAAGATAATTTATATCGTTCGTTATTTTATTTTTATAAATTTGATGAACTTTCTATTTCGCATTAAATATGAAATAATTAGGATACTGAGGAACTTAAAAATATTTTTAGTGTATTTCTCCTCATTATGTAAATACTGAGGGCTGCAACTTTTGAGTGTTCTTAAATAGAATCTGATGATTATTGCGGGTTTTATTTTGCTGTTATTGTTATAGTAGACATTCGCGAGATGATATGGAAGAAAAGGTAACATATTATTTGTTTGTTTCATAAGTAAATTCTGCTCTACGTGGTTTAGTTTATTTACATGATCAGGTAAATTTGCAGGGAGTATATTAATAAAGCCTCATTAATCTATCGGAAATATGTCGATTGTTTAGGTAAAATATTTTGGAAAGCACAAAATTAACGAAAATGTAAGAAGTGTGAAGTGACAATTCCACCGGTCAACCGGTTATCTGTAATCTCATCGGTAATCCCGTTATTTGCTGATAAAATCATTGTTGATCGTGAAATAACATTGGTTTCACGTTTAACAATGATTTTTATAAGCACAAATTCAGTTAACCGAATTATTGTAAATTAGATTCATGTATTTGTTAAGAGCATAACGACAAAAGTGACAAGAGGCTTGCAACTAGAAACCGAATTTCTTTAGCTACCTTGGTTTTTATTTTTTTTAATTAGAAATCCCCGCCAATTGAAGAAGTCGTTAATGTCAATTGAAGAAGTCATTAATGTAAATTTCATTTTTTTACGTGAATTTGAGATTTTTAATTATTTTTTAGTAATCCTCACGTTTAATATTTGTTCACTTTTCGTCTTTTTTTTATCGACCAAATCTGTTCTTTTGTAGTCAACAAAATAGCGAGAACAAAAAACCGCTTCAGGCAAGGCTTTGTATCACACATTATGGACTCGTCATTCATGGTTAACGCCTAAATAATTAGGCTACTAAAGCTACTAAAGCTGTTACAAGGCAGAATTCTCACTCTCGATCTTTCTCTCATTAAAATAGAAAGAAATTTATGGCGGCTTTTTGGACAAATAGCTTCGGCGTTTTGTCGATTCTCCTCGTTTTCAGCCAATCTAATCTTCGGCCTTGAAATTGTTGTAGAACAAAGTGATACAGGCGCGCTATCGAATACGATTTCGTCTTGATTGCAGCATTTAGTTTGAAAGCAGAAGAATATATCAGCCGAAAACTTTGTAATGAAAGGGAAGAAAAAGATAAAGAAATTAATACCAAAAAAAAATGAACGTCTTAAAAAACTTCTTCACAGACTGATCTTGTGTTAGATTTTGTTTAAGTGAAAAACCCACTTAAAATATTCGAGGGAATGGAATAAATTATTTTAACTTGAGTTTAAATGTAAAATAAAGTAACACCGATTGAAAAATGACATCTAAAAAATTGTCCAAGGAGAAGAAAGTTTCTCAAATTTTATATACAGAGCTCTGAAGTTTATTTATATTAATTTTATTTTAGCCCTTACATTTCGTTTACGTGTCTTCGAATGAAATCCAGGTGAACTATCATTTACAAAGCGAACGAAGAGACGCATTTAATAAAATGTGTTCTACTTTCCTCTTGATTACTCTTTCCTCTTCCCGCTCATTATTAATGTCTCTGTTTCTAATTCTTCCACACCCTGTAACACCTTGTATCTTAGTAGCTTTACTGCCTTGCATTAGTTAATACCGATTAAAAAAACAAAAACATGAAGCAAATTCACAGTGAAACGAGTTATTAAAAACATCGACATCAGCTTCTGTTCTTTCGTTCACTATTTTACCAAAAAGAAAGCAAAAAATGAAACTGTAAATTAATGGCCAATGTCAGATTTTATTATCCAAGTTAATGTTTTCTCAATGAAATTGGTATTAATCAAGTGATATTGGTAATGCTTTTTGGCTTTATTTATATGATAAATATACAATGTAAATGTCAGCTTATACTGATTTGATCAGAAATATTTACAGTAACTTATGTTTGTGGTATGAAATTTTATCATAAAATGGTTCTTCATTACCTTGTAAGTAAATATAATTAATACTTTATTAACTGATACCTATCTTGTAATTTTAGACATACTGTTTTTCTGTTGTAATAAACAATACAACCTTAAAAAACTTAAAGAGAAAAAATATATTATATTAAAATTTACAAAATATAAAAATAAAAACATTAAAGAAGACCTTGTAAAATTACTGGGTAATGATTTCTATCTGTGCTTCTAAGTTATCATTATTTGCATTATTTATACTCAGACTATTATCCTCATTTTGGTTGTTATCACAAATAATCACTGAGTAAGGATAAGACAATGTTTGCAGATTGTGACAACTTTGAAAAGATATCAAGAGTAATGAAAGCAAAAAAGAAACTGAAACATTGGCAAGATGACATAAAGTAAAGAAACTCATTCTAACAATGTCGCAATAGTCAGCTTGACATTCTATACCTTTCAATACAATAGGATATTTGCTGAAAAGGAAAATAAAAGTAATAAGCAAGACAAATGGATAATTAACAAGAAAATATTTGAAGCTGGTGTTGGGAATAGAAACAGGAAAGACGTAGAATATTATGAACGTTGCTTAAAGATGAGAAAACACCTAAACATTAATCAAAGAAGTATATGAAGTTATTGTTAGTGATGAATGTAGAGCTAAATTGGTTGGACCAGGTGACTTGACAAGCGGTTGAGTTCTTCATGCAACCAAAACAAATTAGAAGACAAGTACAGAGCAATATATTGGGTTAGTATTGTAGACAGTAAAATTATAGATATCTCATTGTTGATGATGATATTAAGATAAATGGAATTATTTTGAGCTTTGGACAAAAGATATTTTTCAGTGGTCCACATTAAAACCAAGAAACTTTAAGTTAATGCGGATCGTAATTCAGGAGAATGATTCTTAACATGACACAAAACGGACTATTGCCCAACTTGCTAAAAAATAGTTTCAAAGAAAGCAAATTACTTGAGTGGACCCTTGACGCTTAAGACATTAATCCGATAACTTTTGTAGTTCATCTTTAAGAGATGCTATGAGAATAGAAAACAATGCTTACGCAAAGAAAATATGCGGGAAAGTAAAAAATATGAATTAATTTTAAAGTCGGTATAAAGGAAAAGGTTGAAAAAAAAACCAAAGAATGAAAAACTGGTGAACGATACAGAATGTCAAACTATCTATATTGACATATCTAATAATAAAATCATAATTTACATAATATATATATATATATATATATATATATATATATATATATATATATAAATGAATATCAAACACTTAAAATACCATATCAATTCGCCCAAAGCAAGGGTATAGTGCTACTAAGATGTGATAATGCCGCTAAATGGAAGTGAATGAGAAAGAAAAGACTTTAGAAGAAACTGAAAACCAAGTTCGAAACAGGAAACAAAAGAAAAACTTCTATTATTGTTTAAAAGACCGAGGAGGAGTGTGAACCGGATGATAGGCGATTCACGTTCTTCTCTTTCTCTCTCTTTCTCTCTTTCTCTCTGCCTCTCGTAGGAAGAAAGAGAATTTGTCGGCTGCTGCTAATTAACGCTAAAAGATCTTCGCTATGAACTGAGAATTAAAGTAGCCGGTAATGCTTATATCTCGTATATAATGCGTTAGAAATTCCCTTTATATACCCTGCGTGTGTCCCTGACTGATCTTCAATCGGCCGGGTTTCGATCCCGGCTTGAAGCAATCGCATGTCTCGACTCACTGATGAGCTTTGATACAGCGAAACAGACTGTCTGTGGATGACTATATTAAGAAATATGCATGATACATGACATTAATTGGACAACCACGAGTTTCATGCCGAAGCAATTGTTAAGGCGGGAATTTTTAGTTTTAAGGAGAAAGAAAATGAGTGACTTTTAAAAAAGTCGTTAACATTTATTTTCTTTAGTTACAAGAAAAGTCAGCTTAGCGAAAAAGATTTCATTCTTTAAAAATCCACACAAATACAAATACACGCATTTAACTCTTTCACTTTTGGATCTGATGAAGCCTTAAATGGTGAAATGTATTTTCGGATATAATTTCGAAACAAATCTACTTTCCTGAATGTATCCAATTGTGAAAAATTTGAAAAGCTTTGTCGGGTTTATATATCCTATTTCTGAAATACGCACTCACTTTCACACACACTTATTCAAGCTTCGTCAGAGATTCTCTGACGAAGCTTTAATAAAAGTGAAACATAGAGTGATATGCGTTTCTTATTTGTTCTTTATCTTATCATTCTGCCGGATTTCGATCCCCATTTGATCTTTATCTTATATATATATATATATATATATATATATATATATATATATATATATACATACATACATATATATATATATATATATATATATATATATATATATATATATATATATATATATATATATATATATAAAAGTGGACATGGAAGTCAGCACTTAGAGGCGACAGTCTGTTTCATGCTAGTGCAATCGTCAGGCGACTAGTGCTGTTATTTTTCTCGGCTGTTTATATAAGGGTCAGTGGTGCATTATGGGTAGTATATTTTGGCGGTTACTTTTACCGGAAGTCGCTTATTTGTTTATTTATTTATGTCAAATTATTTTGCTTGTTTTTTTTGTTTGTTTTTTTATTTTTATTTTTTATCTTATATATTTATTTATTTATTCTTTTATTTTGATCGGTGTTTTTGGTTAACGTAGTAAAAATTTGTTTATATAGCTTATTGTTGGTAGTCTATAATGGCCGCCATTTACCGGAAATCGCTTGTTCGCTTATTTATTTGGGTCAAATTGTTTTGCTTATTATTTTTATTTTTATTTGTATAACAGTTATAACTTTCGTCCGTTCTTTTGTTTTGATTTTATTTCGCATATTCTAACAGGTGTGGTTTTGTGATTTGTTTGGAGTAGTTTATTTTGCTTATTTTATTGTTGTTTGTTTATATATTTATTTATTTTTCTATTTTAAGTTACGTAGTAAAAATTTGTTTTCATGTCTACATTTTGAGATTAGCTCGGATCTTTTATTTAATAATTTATTTTGATCTGGGAAGGTAATGATAGCTATTTTTTCCTTCCCAGATCAAAATAAATTATTAAATAAAAGATCCGAGCTAATCTCAAAATGTAGACATGAAAACAAATTTTTACTACGTAACTTAAAATAGAAAAATAAATAAATATATAAACAAACAACAATAAAATAAGCAAAATAAACTACTCCAAACAAATCCCAAAACCACACCTGTTAGAATATGCGAAATAAAATCAAAACAAAAGAACGGACGAAAGTTATAACTGTTATACAAATAAAAATAAAAATAATAAGCAAAACAATTTGACCCAAATAAATAAGCGAACAAGCGATTTCCGGTAAATGGCGGCCATTATAGACTACCAACAATAAGCTATATAAACAAATTTTTACTACGTTAACCAAAAACACCGATCAAAATAAAAGAATAAATAAATAAATATATAAGATAAAAAATAAAAATAAAAATAAAAAAACAAACAAAAAAACAAGCAAAATAATTTGACATAAATAAATAAACAAATAAGCGACTTCCGGTAAAAGTAACCGCCAAAATATACTACCCATAATGCACCACTGACCCTTATATAAACAGCCGAGAAAAATAACAGCACTAGTCGCCTGACGATTGCACTAGCATGAAACAGACTGTCGCCTCTAAGTGCTGACTTCCATGTCCACTTTTATATTTACACACGCTCTATCTCTGATATTGAGCACTTTACCCCATAAATATAGCACACTTTAAGACTATATTTCTGCATATATATATATATATATATATATATATATATATATATATATATATATATATATATATATATATATATATATATATTGACCTTTCAACCACCTGATAAATATTCATGAACGTTTTCAAATATAAAAGCCTTCATAAACCAATGATATTCTCAGCTCTGTGTATATAAACACGTGCAGCATAATAAATCCTACATTGACTTGATAAAGTTCCTCAGTGGACGAAACTAATTATATTTTTTACTTTTATCTCTTTTTATTCATATATATATATATATATATATATATATATATATATATATATATATATATATATATATGTGTGTGTGTGTGTGTGTGTGTGTTTGTGTGTGTGTATGTGTATGTGTGTACTAGCTGGTTAATCGTTTCCGAGCAGGTTAACTAATCCCTATTAAAGATGCCTGTTCAGGCTCATTTGTGTTTCTTCAACACAAACGGAGCCAACCTTTGTTGTATACTGCAACTGAGCTGAGTGGATCTTAAATCGGGTGTCATGAACATTTTGAACAAGGCCTGTAGGCTCGAACCCTCGGTCACAATGACATGCGGTGTTGTGCAAGTACAACGCTCAACGATTTACGATATGTCCAGTTTTACTCACAAGGCTTTGGGTTAATCCGTGGCAATCCTAACCGTGTCGCATGCTGGGATCATCTCCCCTGGCCGATAGAATCAAGAACATCACCGACAAATCGATCATAGTGAGATTCGAACCTGAATCTCATAGTCGGAGTCTTAACGACTCGTCAACGCACGTCTGTATAATGTGTGTGTCTGTGTCTGCATAATGTGTGTGTCTGTGTCTGCATAATGTGTGTGTCTGTGTCTGTATAATGGGCGTGTCTGTGTCTGTATAATATGTGTGTCTGTGTCTGCATAATGTGTGTGTCTGTGTCTGCATAATGTCTGTGTCTGTGTCTGTATAATGGGTGTGTCTGTGTCTGTATAATATGTGTGTCTGTGTCTGCATAATGTGTGTGTCTGTGTCTGTATAATGGGTGTGTCTGTATAATATGTGTGTCTGTGTCTGTATAATGTGTGTGTCTGTGGTAGAAATATTTAGGATTTATTTATAAATGAACAAATTGTGTTGAACTTTGTTTGCATAAGAAAACTATCGTTTCTAGTTTACATAAAGTCACCACATATATTACGCAGATAAAGAGATATATCCTAAAATGTATGTCATATCCGTTGTTTAATATTAATTTTATTGTGAAAACATCCACACGTAAAAGAAACAAAAATTGAAAAAGAAAAAAATGATTAATTAAAACCGCAATAAATAACGTTGAAAAATAATGAAGCGATGCATGACAATGTTTGAAATATCAAAGAAAATAAACGCATTTGAAGCTAATAAAAACGTTAAAGAGAAACTAAAAAAAAAGACAAAGAGGAAAAAACAATAAAAAACAAAAACAAAATGTTTAATTGTATGGTAATTTATTTATGAGAGAGATAGAGAGAAAGAGAGGGAGAGAGAGAAAGTAAGAGTGTGTGTGTGTGTGTGTGTGTGTGTGAGTGTAAAAGTGACTTACAGAGAAAACGAGAATGATACCGCACTTGCTACCCTCAAATATGTGGCAGTTTATTCATAACTGTCTTAAATGTACAATTTGTAATGAAATCTAATATACAATTCATAACCCTTTTAAATATGCACTTTGTAACTCCACCAGATGTACAATTTGTAACTCTACCAGATGTAGAATTCATAACACTCTTAAATGTACAATTTGTAATGAAATCTAATATACAATTCATAACCCTTTTAAATATGCACTTTGTAACTCCACCAGATGTACAATTTGTAACTCCACCAGATGTAGAATTCATAACACTCTTAAATGTACAATTTGTAATGAAATCTAATATACAATTCATAACCATTTAAAATATGCACTTTGTAACTCCACCAGATGTACAATTTGTAACTCCACCAGATGTAGAATTCATAACACTCTAAAATGTACAATTTGTAATGCAATCTAATATACAATTCATAATCCTTTTAAATATGCACTTTGTAACTCCACCAGATGTACAATTTGTAACTCCACCAGATGTACAATTTGTATCTCTTAAATGTACAATTTGTATCTCCAAGAGATGTACAATTCATAGCACTCTCAAATGTATAACATAACGCCATCATTATTATCTCTTTTAACTGTGCAATATTGCAACTCCAACAGATGTACAATTCATAAATCTTTTAAATGTATAATTTGGAAACCTCAGCTGATGAATAATTTGTAACTCTATCAGATGCACATATGTTGTACCTCCCCAAATAGACAATTTGTAACCGTCCTAGAGTTATTTTTTAAAACTGCTCCAGACGTACAATTCTTAAATCTGCCAGATGTACAATTTGCCTTTTACTCACAAAGAGGGCACAATCAATATTTTTTACTAACCGATTAGCATTTCCTTACACAATAAATGTGTGATAATGAGGTCATTTTTCTCCGCTGACTGTGGCCTTGTGCCAAACTTAAGAGAGGCCCCGCCGTAGAGCAATATAGTCTTACAATGAATTACTACAGTGGTGAATTCGATTGGTGTCCGCTCATTCTGTGCAAGACTAAAATTTTTAAACGGTAAACATTTCGTTATTTTAAATAATTTTCTTCAATAATCTGTTATGAAGCCCATATTTCTCACCATTTAGCCAAACCGACAATTGGCGATAAACTTTTGTTTTATGAAATGCCGTGTCATTCATCAAAGGTGTGTGAATCATGTTAGAATGTGAAATGGTTCTTGTACATTCCTTTCGCTAGTTTTGTTAATTCAGTTCCTACTGGATGTGCTACGACTGCACACCATAGCTTTCGTTATATGGACCTGATTGGGCATATTATGCACTGATGCAGCGTAAGTAAAAGCTGGGATATCAGATGCTGGTTTTCAAAGAAGGCTAGTAGGCTTTATCTATTTGGAATATTGACCCAACACAGTCTTCCTGAAAACTTTTTCCCCATTTGATACTACACCATACTTAGCTAAGCTTGGTGAATATTAAAACATTCTCTTAACCCACTGTATCTAATAGTGCGGTTCTTTTGCAATATCTTCAATGCATTCATCGCTTGAAATTATGCAACCATTTCAATCGTTGAATCAGATTGAATCTGGTGACATTTAATTTCATTTTGCTGTAATGTTTTCTTTGTTGATTGGAAAAAATTGACTTTTTAATTTTTCTTTAGCATTTAAGTCGTACATCTCAACTTATCCCTCAAAGTTCTTTTCTTAAATTCTATCGTCAGCATATGACTTATGTACTTGTAAAATCTGAAATACCCAAATAATATGATAAAAAAGATTCGTGCTAAAAGTGAACTACAGGATTAATTTTTTTCCAGCGGAGTAAAAA
This sequence comes from Acanthosepion esculentum, assembly GCA_964036315.1. Lineage (NCBI taxonomy): Eukaryota > Metazoa > Mollusca > Cephalopoda > Sepiida > Sepiidae > Acanthosepion > Acanthosepion esculentum. Next base: position 103,268,588 of record OZ038500.1, read on the forward strand.
TATTAGCCTAAACTTTGAAAATAGCGAAAGTTGACAGAAAATTAGTTGGAAAAGAATGCTTTTCAGCCACGATAGACACTTGAAGAGAGCCAGAGAAATAACCTGATGAAACTGTGTTGACAGCCGCAATGAACTAGTTTTAATAATTGCCAGAACTGCAAACAATATTTGTTCATTTTAATAATGTTTCCGCTTTTGATCTAATCTGCTGGAATTACAATAATTTTTTTTAACTTTATTAAAATATATTTACTTCAGTGTTACAAGTTTAATTTTTATTCTCGGTTAAATAATAAAATATTTAATATTTGTTTCTTACTACGTTTCCCCAGAATGTGCTTATATTTTCAGCATTCCTACAAATATTACTAAAAATTCTACTATCACGTGTTACTTTTCACAGTTCCAGTAATGATTCAACAGAGACAGAAAACTCTGTTAATATTATTCAATGACGATAAATAAATCTTACAGACAAGCATGCTTGTCAATCCGCGTAAACTACAGGGATTTTCAAACTGAACCGTTTATTTTTTCTCATTCTGTAGCCTACGTGTACTGATATCTCGTCTAGTTGTATTTCAGTATTATTCAGTTTTTGCTCAGCCCGCTTCCACCCAGTCCAAGTACACACTACTCGGCCTATGGATTGAACTCAAAATTACTATGTCACCAAATTCATGAACTAACGTTGTAATCCACCCGTGAGGCAATTTTCTCTAAAATAAGAATTAGATACGTTATCTTCCTTTGACATGAGCTGCGGAACGAGAACAATTTCGCCTCGTAGATTGAATAAAGGGTTTCAGCTCTAAATTCCATGTAGGTTAACTGGATCGACAAGCACCTGATGAAGGTCGGCGGCGGCTACAGCGGCCGAAACGTATGATAGCAACAACAAAGGTGAGGACAATAATCTGTGTCTAAATAATGTAAATAAGGATAATTTCTCATCACAGAAATTGAGACAGAAATGTACATCTATTAAAAAAAAATTGAAAAAGCTGACAAATTTCAGAAAAGTTCAAATGTCAAATAAAAATTTCCTCTGTTACTTGAAAAAAACTTTTCATGGAGCGTACGCTTATTGAACTGAGAAAAATAAATTTAATTTTCTAATAATAATAATTTTTTGAATATAATATTATATAATTTAATATAATATTGTTTCATATAATTCAGTATAATATAATATTGTTTCATATAATTCAGTATAATATAATATAAAATTTAATGCAATTTCGAAGGAATATAAATAATAATAAATAAATAAATCGAAAAGAAAAAAAAAACTTGTTTGAACGAAAAGGGAAAATATAAATGTGAAAATGCAATCGATGTGCAACATTCGTCGATTTGTTTTTGATTTTATTTTTGTTAAAAGTTGATCACCCAAAATAAAAGTATCCAGTGAAAAGGTAATAAGAATTCTGAATGAGATCTGAAGACAAAAACTCTTCTAGAATTGATTTTGAATCAGAAAACATTTTCTCATTCAATGACCCACTATTCATCTGATATGCAGAGTTGTATATCATATTCTCCCAAAATTTATTTGATAAAATCCATGACCCTCACAATGTAGTTCTTGTGTTAATTTTGCTGACACTCTGCGCTAAAAACAAATAATCAAATAATGGCGATCCGTTGTCGTTGTGTTTTATTATTGTAAAACACAAAGGCTTCATGATCTCAGGGTTTAGAAACCTTTCAGGTAGTCTCTCTTACGGACATCCCTGTTTTTGTTCTTTGTCTAAAAACATCAGATTTAAACATTACAAAAGGCTTACAAACAATTGCAAAATTATAATATTTTAGAAACGTTATTTTTGGTATTGGAAGGAGGTTGTCCTAAATGTTTTGATTTGGTCGACTGATAAAGCCACGCTTTTCCGCCTCCTCCTCCTCTTTGAAATAATCATATATTTATGTACACATTAACATCTGTTTTTACATGGTAAACATTGCGTTCAACGTCCCAAATGTTCGATAGAATTTTCCATTTGTTCAAGGGTAGTTTGTAAAGTCATATGCCTTGGTCAATATAAAGTGTGTATATATGTGCATGTGTATATATGTACGTGTGTATATATGTGCGTGTGTCTGAAGAACATTTTAACGGAGTGTATGCGTGGCTGCTGACTGAATTTGTGTGGGTAGATGAAACACATTAGTAGAAACGTATGTTTGTGTGAATGCTAATACGTGAAATCTGATTACGATGGTTCCAAAAGCAAATGGACATACAGATAGATGATCAGACTTACTTTTTCCACGGTTATGAATATTTCTTTGAGTTGTGTGAATATTTCTTTTAATGGTGTGTAGTTGTTGCTGATTGAGGTGATGTCATGGTAACGAGAGATTTCTGGTCGGATGTTTACAGATCCGACCGCCTGTCAACGATGAGTGATCCACATCCAGCTGCTGACTGTTTCCTTTTGCTGTGTGTGTTGTTATTTGCTCCGGAAATCGGTTTATATATAGTTATTCTGATCACGCCATTGGCTCCAAACGAACGCTTTTCGGTTTACGCGAGATAAAAACCAGTGACCCGTTCATTTGGAGTTCAAACGTACGGATGTAGTCGGAAACAGCACGTGACTGTACTGTGCAAAAACCATTTATTTAATTTTTGGTCCTATTTTTTTTTTTACTGATTTGTATAAAAGTTTTTGTTTTAGTGATTCTGATCCTGTTTATGTGTGGGCGTTTCTTACTTATTTGCGCTTCACCCATTGGTTGAAAAATATAGGATTTTATATCCTATAACCTTTTCTGTGCATCTATGCAAAAAGTAAATCCTTTCTCTCACTTATTATCCTTCTGCTGTCGTGAGAGATGTTTGACTTTATGTCTCGTTTCTCACTGTTGCTTTTTACAATTTCCTCATTGCAAATTCTTTTTGTCACATGGTTTGTCGACAATGATTTCAAAATGGAAGCCAATTAATTTTCACTTTAAACGATATGTTGAATCTAAATCGAAATTATTGAAGTTTATATTTCCAAATTTGAATTTGGCATTTTATGTTATTTTTTAAAAATTTCTTTTAAAATCATTTCTATCAGTTGCACTTAACACAGAAGCAAATAACCCTTTTCTTTTAAATATTATTTAGAAAAGTTTCGGAAAATACAAGAATGGATTAATAAGTACGTGGCTTGATATGTAATCATTAGCTTTATTTACACATGAAATTTTCATTATATAATGTTTCATTATATAATGGTTCATTATATAATGTTTCATTATACAATGGTTCATTATATAATGTTTCATTATACAATGTTTCATTATATAATGTTTCATTATATAATGTTTCATTATACAATGTTTCATTATATAATGTTTCGTTATATAATGTTTCATTATATAATGTTTCATTATATAATGTTTCATTATATAATGTTTAAACTATATGATCAATATTCATGATTAAATTAACTGCATTGGGAATGAAGAACGTTTTATTGTAAAAGAAATATTTGTTTTGTAAAATAAATGTTTATTTTTTATCATTCGGCTACGGTCACTTATTGATTTAACTCAATTGTCACAATTGATATTGTATATTTAACCAAGTTAACTTTATATTTAGCAAAAACAACAGCTTGCATAACCAGTTCATTAACCACAGCTTTCTATAAGTTAATTTTAGGCAACAAAAATGAACATATTGCATTTATATGTAGTTAGCAAATTGCAAATGAAGACTGAGGTTTAAAAATCTAAATAAATAAACGGCAAATTCTGTCTGTACGTCCTTGTGTCTGAAATCCGCTCTAACTCGGGCCACACTTGTTCTACAGGGACATATACCTTTTTGGTATCAGGATGACCCCAGGATTGAAAATCTGCCCTTCATTTGATGCTTGAACACCTAACATTTGGATTTGTGTCTGGATTAGAAGGGAACAGTTAAAAATTAAAATCTTATATATCTAAATAAGTAAACGGCAAATTCTGTCTGTCTGTCTGTGTATCTGTAACCCCCTCTAGCTCTAACCCACACTTGCTCTAAATAGACATATTATACTTTTTAGGAATCAGGGGATTTCGGTCTAAAAATCCCGGTCTCATAGCCCAAATCAGAGTTTAAGTGAGGTTTTGAAGTTCCATGGAGTGAATTGAGAAATTCAAAGTCATTTCTTCAAATTTATCCTTCAGCTGTTTTCTAAGCTGGACCCTAGGGCCCTTTAGTTTTGGGTCAGAAGTCCAATTTGCACTCTGCAGGAGTTAGCTTAAAAGTCTTCGCGCAGCGCGGCTTTTAATAACAAACAAAAATATTTCCCGAAGAAATATTGTCCTTAGAGTATTTGCTAAAAATTCAAGACGTACACACTCTCTCACCCGAAACCTTTTTGGGACCAGGCATTTCTCGGAATGGTAGCAGAAGGCTTAATTGGAATAGCGAAAGATGTCTCTCATAAGCTAAACAAAATATTAAGAAACCAGAAAATTAAAAACAAAGAAAAGAACGCTGAACAGCTATTGTAATATAAATCCTGCTATATAGCAATGGATGTTGGACAATTTCCTCACAAATGAAGAAAAGTCTTGAGGCAACAGAGATGCAGTTCTACAGAAGGATGTTGAGAATACCATGGATTGAACATTTGAGCAAGGAGGAAGTTTTAAAGAAAATGGAAACAGAAAGAACATTTATACTTACAAGCAGAAAGAGGTAACTGAAATTTCTACGACAAATAATGAGGAAAGAGGGCTTGGAAAATTTAATACTCACAAAACATATTGAAGGTAAGAGGGACAGAGGAGAGCACCGAGTAATTTAACAGGCTTGTGTAAATGGATGGCAGAACGGGAAGTGGGGGTGGATAGTAAATAGACAAACCTTATTAAGCACTACAAGGGATAGGAAGTTGTGGAGCATCATGATCGCCCAAGAAGTCGAGGTGACGCGTATACAAGTCGATTATTTGAAAATGGCAATGACATTGCAGTGAGTCATTTTTTTTACAGTAAGGTTCACCCTTTACAAGGCCTGGAGGCCACTCGAGGTAGAGGGTTACATTTGGAGGCAATTTGTGCGAGTAGGATGGGAAGATAACGTTTCACCTCAGCCTTGAACAGATTAAGATTGTAGTGATTGGGGAAACATCCTCTTGGGAGTCGCTTCCACAAAGCAGTGGTTCGCGGGAAGAAGCTGTTTGAGTGGAAATTATTTCTCACCGATGGAATACGGAGGAAATGTGGGGGTTTTTCTACTATGTAAGCGGAATGAAGTGTCCTTGTTGTAAAGGTTTAACTTGGCGGGACCAGGGGATGTAGTTCGTCCGAGCACTTTTCGTCGAAGTAGGAATAGAGCAACAAGAGATTTGCCATATCCCGACTGTGGGAAAGAGAGGTTAGAGGGTGGAGAATAATTCGTCACCCACAAGAGCTTGTAAATATTTATATTGAGTTGGATGAATTAAAACCATAAATGTCAATGTCTATTGATTTTAATTTCGAAATAAAAGATTGTTTAGCTGCAATATTACACTTTCATTTATTAACTTCTTATAAATAGATAAATGGGGGGTCCATTTCGCTTTTTCTGTAAATTGGCACAAAGTTCTTAGTATGAAAATTAAAATGGATCAACAGATTTCAGCTGAAAGAGATTATATTAACTTTAGACTAATGTCTTTGGAAATGGTATGAATTCATTTCTCTCTGCATTCTCCCTCATCATCAGATAAAATGGTATTGTTACTGGTAAACAAGATGGTTGATAGCAAAAAGTAACAAATCACCAAAGGGAATTATTATCTAAAAGTCAACAGCAACGAAAAGCTCTTCCTCAGCTTTACTAATCTTGACAGAATCCAAATATTTATTAAAAGAAGACTTTATATTGTTTTTCTATTTCTTCTTTCTAATTATGAGGTACGTGGCGAAGTGCCTCGGACATTAATGTTCCGACCATGAAATCTGGGATCGAATCTCAACATAGTCGATTTGTCTTTGCAATATCAACATGGGGAGACGATCCTAACGTGAGGCACCTTTGGGAAATGCCTGAAAATTATAGCGCGGCTTGACTCAAGCATCGTGAAAAAATTGTTCGGAAGATGTCGATGTTTGTGATAGCACGAAGTCACTTTTTACTAGAACTAAGCGTAATGGCTTTGCTCAACTATTGATCACACCAGATTTATATATATATGTGCTCACAGTAGGACAGCTTTCTCAAGCATTTGTTCTCGATATATTTAAATATATCTTTATTTAAATATATATTTATATAAAGGCGTATCGTATTCAAGTGACGTAATCAGTAGAACGGCGTATAAAGCATGAAATTTATGGTCGAAAGTATTCGAACAAAATCAATAATTTTCTTTAACTAATCTTGTCTTTGTTTTTCTTGCATTTTCTAACACTGAATTTTTGTCACCTGTCCACCATAATTAAAATGTAAAGGATTTAAAGACTTATATGTATTTTTATTTGCTCCATTATAGGCGTTGATCAATTTTTGATGATTTTATTGCCTTTTTATTGAAGTAAAATCAGGTTATTTGGTTTTGCCTAATAACTTCAGATGGCAGTTCTTTGTTTAGACATTCAAATTGATGTTTAAAATTTGACAATTTTTTAAAACCAAATTTAAATTATTGAACCTCATGATTTGCTTAATAACTTCAGGCAGAGTATATATTGATGTCAGGCATGGCGCCCAACTCGTCCAGAAAATGTCTAAACTATCAAATTTATATACAACCGCTTTCTTAAATCACTGATTAAAATGGCTTCAAGTGAATGAATCCTTTCGGTCTTAAAGAAGAAAATCTTTCTTCAGACCTTATAGACTGGAGCACAAAATCAGAAAGAGCTTTACCAAATATCAAATCCTACATTAATTGAGGACTTCTAAAAGCAGCAGCAACTGAAATGGATGACACTTGTAACTCGAAGAGAAAATAATGATATATTCAAGATGATAAATTTCCACACTAACAAAAACAAAAGGTTAGGAAGGAAACTTCCATCAGTACTAGAAAGAGATATAACATTTAATGGAAAATTTCTTGAAGAATTGTTTAAGAAAAATATTACATAAATTTCAACCGACAATTACACTAACCGTTTGATCAATGAATGGTGAAAGTTTCCGATATGGAAACGGCTATTTTTACCATTACAAGGGGAAAGTCAGGCAAAGACTCGTCTCTATTTGAGACAGTAGTTAACAAGTTCGTTTCGCAGACTATTACTATTGTAATTAGTATGATCCTCACTGAGCCTTTACCATTTGAGATCTTGTGTCAGATTAAGTTAAACGTTACATAAATAATTTTGGGAACCGACCGTAGCGTGAAGATAGCGAACTCGTTTCGTGAACGAATGGATGAGTTGGATTATCATTTGGCTCTCCACTAATAATACTTTGTACCAAACTGAAGTGAATTTGGCAAATTGCTATAGGTCCCAATTTGTGTCTGTTTTGCAAGTGTCAGAGGTTGGTGACTGAGCCGAGATAAAAGCTGATTTTCAAGACGTGCATAAAAGAGGCCTTTTTTATTTTTTATTTTGAAGATTGGTGCTATATAATCATTCCAATCTCGTTAAAAATAGTCGTTCCTTTACGGACATTAAAATATTAGATTCCCAATAAAATTAGATCTTGTGCCGTGGAATAAGATTATTGATTTTTTACCGTATGTAAAGTATTGATTTTTATATGTATGTAAAGTATATATATTGTACCAGGAGTACAAATAAGGTATATTGTGCTGGGTGCCCAAAAGGAGTATAAATCGCGCCGGGTGTATAAAAATGTTTAAAGAGTATATATATTGTACTGGGTGTGTAAATAAAGTATATATTGTATGTATAAAGGGTGTACATATTACACCTGGTATGTAAAAACGAATATATTATGCAGGGTGTATAAATGTATATATTGTGCCGACTGTATAAAAGGTGTATGTTTGTACCGGGTATATGAAATGAAGGACAGATAATCTGGCTTTGTCTCTACACACACGAACCTACGGCATGCATTTGTGTCACTGTTGGTGTCAGACTCCCCAAGCAGGACATGTAGGGGTCTGCCGTGACCTCTGCCATTTTGTGCATGAACTAATCTGACTCCTACATTGATGGAATGATTTCATTTAAAAAAAAATTAAAATTGGTCACAGAGATAAGTACATATGCGCATACATACACACATACATTCACACACACATGCACACGCACATAAACTCATGAACAAACAAGCATACGCACAAATACAAAAACATTCATACACATTACCAATGACTTCCAGGCTATCTTTCTACCGAAAAGATTCTAGCATTAATTTGCACGGACTTGGTATTTACATCCGGATAATCTTCAAATGGCAAGGGAATTGTGACTCGAGTCTCCTGCAATTCTTTCATGTGGTTTCGACTTTCTTTATTACATCCTGTGAAATATCTATTTTTCCTTTAGCGCCCCCCTATTCTCAGGACTGCAATATATTAGACAAAATATCTGACAGTATTGAAATGCCGCTCTCTCTCTTTATTTATCTGCGAATATTTCTGTTTAGTGACTTTAATGCGCATCATGTCAAGTGACTTAAACTTCTTGATGTTACTGATCTTGCTGGTATTCAGACTTTCAATTATTCCGTTGCTCAGTCTTTTACTCAAGTCGTGGATTTTCCTACTCGTTTCCCTAATAAATCTGAACAGTTGTCGTCCTTCAGAACGCTGTCCTTGTGGCAACTCGGATCACGCTATAGTATCTATTGATATTTTGTTCCAATCATCTATTAGACAGAAACCTTCTATTCATAAGACCTCTTTACCAGTATGCTGATTGGGATTCACTTCGGGACTTTCTTCGAGACGCCCCTTGGAGTAACATTTTTAACTTTCATATTGAGAATTGCGCCACTGAGGTTTTCTCTTGGGTCAAAGCCGGCATAGATGCTTTCATTCACTCTCGGGAATACCAGCTGATACATCAATCTTGATTCACAGCAGCATACTATAGCCCACAGGAACCACTATTTTCAGATATACCATCATGACAGCTTCCGTCACAACAGACATCTATTCGTTGCTGCTCGTAATAAATGTAAAGATGTCCTCAAAGGTGCTAAGTCTCTGTCTGCTGAAAGAATGAGGCACCGTTTACTGGCAACTCTGTAATAGTGTATTAGATAAATGTAAGGTCTTTATTACTCTTCTCTTTAATCAATTTGAGATGTTAACATCTTTTTCTGATAAAACTGAATATTTTGCCCATAAATCCTCCTTAAACTCTACTCTTGACTCATTTAGAGAATCCTTGCCTAATTTCCCATTTAAAACTGAGTCGGTGTTGAGTGATATGCACATGACCCCTTCTATGGTTTCTGCTATCATCTTTAATCTGGATCTCCAAAATGTATGTAGATTTGATGGTATTCTTGTAATAGACCTTAAGGAATGTGCTCCTGTTTTCTCTAAACTGTATAAGAAATGTCTCGCTGCCTCTTGTTTTCCTGCTTTTTGGAAATCCTCACCAGTTGGTCCAGTTTTCAAGAAGCCAGATGAACTGTCTGGCCCTTCCAACTATCAGGCAAATTATTGGCAAACTACAAGTGAGGCCTTAATCAATGCTGAATTAGTTAAGAGCATCTTACAACACACAGCCTTTTTTGCACACAAGTAATATGGCTTTCATTTTTCTGGGTCAATTGCTGATGTATTAACGATAATTTCGGAAAGAGTTTATCAAACTTTAGATAAGAAAGGAAGTCACATAATTTTATAGAGAGATTTTTTTCTTTTATACATGAAAGTGTTCTCTTTTCTGGACTTAATGATTGTTAAAATTTCCGAATGTTTGCTAATCCCGTCCGCTTTCGACTAAACATTTTCAAGAATTTTTGTTCTATTATAATAAATGGTATGCAAATGTTAGTGTACACAGTATAAAGTTACTGAAAAGTAAACATATTTTTAATTTTAGAATTCGCCCAGTACATTGTGGCTGTGTTTATAATTTATACTATTAAGTGTTGGTGTCTATAATAATAACTAATCGTATATGTTTCTATTTGTAGGTAACTTATATATACACATTATGCTTTTTATATTTGTTTTATCTTGTTTATAGTTATTATACATTTAATTTCAATAGAATAAGTGAATCATATTAATATTTTTCGTGACACTCTACATGATACAATTACAAGCCTATGACGTCGACTTAAACTATCATTTAATATACGAAGGAATGTTTTTAAATATTTTAAAAACATATAAAAATCATTTTATTTTTAATAGTTTTTCGCGGAAAAGAAAAATGAAACATAGAATTAGCACCCATGTTGGATAATAAAAATTCAACTCAAAATATGATATCACGACTCGTGACAGCAATTTAAATTCAAATGTAACGCTAAAACTAAAAACTTCATTTCCTAAGTTCAAACGACAAATGTTGTATTTAATTTTTATTGTATTTTTCTAATTTTCTAATAAGTTATAGATCCAGATAAATACTGTGTAAAAACTGCCCAATGTTTTGTTCTTTTTTTTGTTCGAGTCTTTTCGACAGTCTCGGTCATTGTCAAGAACTGAATGTTGTCAGTATGGTAGACAAAATTTTGTCAGCTATACTCTGGTATTTTTAGTATCGCTACAATTTAAATTCAAATATACTTGTATGATGAGATCTGAGATCCTCTCTGGCTTAAATATTTCGGCCAAGTGATGATGGTCATATTTCATCTCTTACCTGCAGCTTAATGAACAACAATTCCCCCAGACTATGAACTGTTCCAAGCAGCGCTGTCACCTGTGCACTTCCAATGACGTCAGGTATCTTGCGTGGTTTTAGACATCCTCTAGTCCTGAGAACAAGGAAAAGTCGAACTGATGCTGCATCGTACAGTTCTTCGATTTTCCCTGCCAGATCATGATACCTCACTATTTTCGGCTGCTCTTCCCACTTCACGATGTTCTTATCCAAAGATACCGTAACATCTATCAGGATCCATTCGTATAGTATTTTGCTATTATCTACTATTATTTTTTTGTCTTAGTTGTATTTTGGTTGTTTGTGATATGATGATGCACAAATTTCACAAAGTGAAAAGAAGAGACAAGTTAACTTACGGGAGAGTGTGGTTTTTGTGAGACCAATGTAGGAATTTTATGACTAAAAAATTTTTTTGACGGTAATGAAAATATATTCGAGTTTTAATAAAAAAAAAACAAAAAAAAACAAACATTGATTTTACATGAAAAAATTTTTTAGGTCCCGAATTATTGGTAATAATTAAGTTAGATGCTTTGAACTTTTTATAGTAAATGATAAATCTGAGGTATTTATTGGAATCATTAAGTGATATGCACTGGCAAAGTATGTTTTTAATGGCTTTTTTCATCTTGTTTATAGTGGGAATCTTTTTGGGGTAGAATAAGTTAATAATGTTTCTATTTTTGTTCAGTAGAGATGTGATACTCTCAGTGACACCATCCACTGCACTGCACTGGGCCTTTTTGGGAGGAAGACACTGGACTTGTTCGAAGCAAGTGAGAATGAACTCAACGTGGCCATTGAGAAGAAGAGTGTTGCACTATTGGAGCACAAACACTAACCTACTGAGGTAACGTTGCAAGCTTTGAGGACAGCCAGAAACAATGTACAGAACACAGTCAAACGATGTGCAAATGCCTATTGTCTCAAGCTGTGCGAGAGGATACAGTTATCATTCAACGCTGTTGATATTCGCGGGTTGTATGAAAGAATCGAGAGAGTCATCGGCCCAGCCAAATGCAAGACAACCGCTGAAATCTTGGGCCGGTGTGATTATCAAGGATACAAACAGAGCAATACTCGGAACTGTACTCAAGGGATAGCAGTATTTCAGACAATGCGATAGACACAGTAGCTCGTTTATCGGTAATGGAGGGGCTGGACGCATTGCTGGTTGCTGGAGCGCTCAGCAGACCCATTGACAAGTTACCCACTGGAAAGGCACCAGGAGTGGATGACATTCTACCAGAGGTCATCAAGTATACAAAAGGTGTTTTACTCGATCACATGATGAGTCTTCTCTGTCTTAATGCTGGAAAGGTTGTCGCAGGATATGAGAAACTGCAACATACTTACCCTCTATAAAAATAAGGGAGGCCGAAGCAGTTGCAACAGTTACAGAGGAACCTCCCTGCTGAACATCGTCGAGAAGTCTTACTCGGTAGAGTACAGAAGCTCGTTGAGATGGTATATCCCAAATCTCAGTGTGGTTTCAGTTCGGAGCGTTCCTCGATTGATATGCCCTTCGCCCGTCCACAACTACAGGAGAAATGCCGAGAGTAGAGACAACCACTGTACATTGTCTTCATTGAACTCACAAAAGCATTCGATCTTGTAACCAGGGACGGCTTTTTCAAGATACTCGATAGAATCGGTATTCCTCCGAGCCTGCTCAAGATTGTCCATTTGTTTCATGCAGATATGAAGAGTGTCGTACAATTTGGCGACACTTATTCAGAGGCTTTCAGTATCCACAGCGATGTGAAGCAGGATTATGTGCTTGCACCTATCATATTCGGCAACTTCTTCGTGGTCATGCTGGAACGTACGTTCGGGCTTCAACTAAAATCGATGGCGTCTGTCTTCACACAAGAACAGACGGAAGGCTGTTCAGTTTGTCTCGGCTGAGAGCGAAATTCAAAGTCCGTGAAGTTCTCAATAGAGACATGCTGTTCGCAGATGATGCAGCGCTTGCAGCGCACTTTGAAGAGCATCTGCAGCGACTCATGGAGAATTTTTCAGTCGGATCATCAGTTTGAAGAATACTAACGTGATGGTCAAAGGCGTTGAACAAACTTCAACCTGGAGGTTGTTCATGAATCCACATATCTCGGCTCCACCGTTTCATATACCCTGTCTCTAGACACTGAGGTCAATAGTCGGGTCGTATGACCTTGAATGCCTGGGGAAACAGAAAGTTTACTACGAACACCAAAATTTCAGTCTATACGGCATGCGTCGTCAGCGTGATGTTCTACGGCAGCGAAACTTGGAACTTCAGCGCCTTTCATCTTCGCTGTCTGAGACGCATTCTAGGCATCAATTGATCCAACCAGGTCACCAGTGCTGTAGTTCTCACCTGTGTCCAGTTACCCAGCCTATACGCCCTTCTCCAACAGGGCCGGAACCACTGGCTTCGACATGTAGACTGTATGCTGGATGGCAAGATTTCGAATGTTCTTCAGTACGGGGAACTGGCCTCCTCTGGATATGGACATAGAGATGTGGGAAAACGTCCCCAACGATCGCTCACAATGGAGACGCGAAGGCTGGAGCGAAAAAAAGGAGAAACGAAGGCTTGAGGCAGAGGAGAAACGTGCTCGACGGAAATAAAATAACACGGTAACATCGATGGAGAGCGTCTTCACATGTCTTCATTGCAATCGAGGACCTGGACAATCATAACAGATGATGCACTGCCATCAGTAGATGGGAAATAACTCTTTGGGTGCAGATCCAAAGTTTCTCGAGATAGATGGATGCCACACACATGGTTGTCATCTTTTACGGTAGAATAAGTTAATAATGTTGCTATTTATGGTTATATCAGGATAATTTCACAAGTAAAGTCTAAAATATAGTTTTCCTCGAATGTTCCATTAATTTTTGTTCATGATGTTCTATACTACAGGGTAAATCATTGGGCGAGTCAACTCAATCCTGTGGCAGGGTGGCTTTTATCATTTTACGTTTTAGTTGTCCTTGATTTTTAATTTAGATTGTGTATGGAAATCCATCGGTCCCCTTTTATTTTTACCCACTTTTTCTTTAGATTTATCCCCACCTCTCCACGAGGTGACAGAGATTACAATTCTATTGTGGTTGCATTTGTTCTTCGTATTGTTTGAGTGATTGTGGCAGTAATATCGCCTTTACATGATGTTATTATATTTAACCCAGCAGAATACTTTTAACATATATATATATATATATATATATATATATATATATATATATATATATATATACATTCAACATCATCACTTGATAAGACACCAGAAGTGTTGAAACAAAATGGCTATTTTTGTAGTGATTTTATAACATATTTATGTTATAATATTTAAATAAATAATTATATATATATATATATATATATATATATATATATATATATAATCCACCCAAAAAGTCTATACACACTTCAGGAAAAGGAAAGCATGTATTTCGTCGTGTTTAGACTTTTACCTACGGAGGACCCTAAAGGATGTCGTGCGTTGCAGAAAACTGAGCCCGTTGTTGGCTCTTAGACACAAAATTGAAAATGCATGTGCAGTAATCCTACTGGACAATTTGGACAACGTTTCCCAAGCAGTAGTTTGCCGTACTAATAAATGTCTGGAAGCTAAAGGCCACCATTCTGAGCATCTCTTGTCAATTGTCTTGTCTAAAGATAACTTGTATTAATCTCGTGATATCTGAATGAATTTAATATTACAATAGCTATACCAGATTTCCCTTTCCTGAAGTGTGTATACAGTCCGCTAGTTAAATGTTAGTTAATTGCTGAAGCCTCCTGATGAGTGGATTGAACTTTTATTGAAAAGTTTGTCTGGTGTCGCGGTGATGAATATAACAGCAATCAGCTTAGTGAAAATTCTATTTGTATGTTATTTTAGTTCCATCCGCAGAAAAACTATTCATGTGGTACAAGGTACGACCTCATAGAGTAAATGTGGTATTATGGTATCTCTTTATAACTGGGTTTGTATATAAATGAAATATTTTGGTGAAAGAGACGATAGTTTTGGAGCGGAAGTTATTTCTCTTTCCCCCAATTTTCGTTTTCCTTCCATATTTTTTGCCATCGCCACAAGTCCATGTTGTCCTTCACGGGGGGCGAAACCAAGGATTAGAACGGGAGGGGGGCTGTTTAAAAAGCGACACATTTTAATTTCGTTTTGGATTTGCGGTACTTTGCTGCTGTAGTCAGCTTAAGAAATTCCAATAATCTTTTATTTTGAAACTTATAATCAATGTAACTCATTTAATCGGAATAACGACAAAGGTTTATTGATTTTATTTCCATTTCACTATTATTTTATGTTTATTGCAAGGAAAAAATGTAATTTCAGTATCTTGGTCTTGTTATTTGAAAGTTTATTTAATATTTTCATTTAAAGTTAATTCAGTATTCTTCTCTATGAATTTTAATCATTAATGATAAACTTACATTTTTTTTGCTTAATCCGTAATCCTGTTTCCAATAGATAAAAATATATTGAATAAGTTTAATACCGTAATGCAAATGTCTTTTGAAAGAAAAAATGTGAATACGTAATATTAGTTGATTTAAAGAAATCATTTATTAACTCAATTTTTTCTTCTTTCCTTTTACAAATGCCTCAAAACCTGTTACAAATAATGTCAGGTTTAATTTTGAACAGAAACTTTTCTTCTGAAGACTTTTTTTTTTACCTCGATTCTGTTTTTGCATTGCGAAGTTTATTTAAAAATATCATTATTTGTCACATAAAGTTAATTTAATATTTTACTTTCTTTTTGGCAAAGAACTCGAGGTTCTGATCATTGCTAAATTGGTTTAGTATCTCACACGACCTTCTTTCGGATAAACAATATGGCTTTACTTTCCCGATGGCATTCGCCCATATGAATCATCATTATTGAATTTTCCTATCAGGATCTGTGGCTTTAAACATCTCGAACACGTTTTACAGGCTTTGAATCAATTCCTCGATCTGCTGCTAGGAAAGTTGATTCACTGTGTTGTGTCAGACAATTTTCTCGTCAGAATAGATTTTACACATTCATAATTCTACAATTTGTTTGTGCATTGTATCTTGGTGCCGTACCTGGTCTGATGACCCTGCTATCCTATCTCTAGATTCTTGACACAATCCAAAGAACGATCTGCAATATAATCGATCCTCGCCTGGCATCTCAACTTCAGTCGTTGTTGTCTCTTCCTTCTGTCTTTTCATGGCAATTGTTTTGATGAATTTTCCTTTTTGCTACCTGAATTCATGCTGCAAGAAATTTAAGTGTACCTCTTGATTAGCAATTAGGTATCACCATCTTACTGTTGAAATAGTTAGATGTGAGTTCTATTCTAATATTTTCTTTTCATGCACTTCTCACTAGTGGAAATCACTTCCGGTTTCTTGCTTTCCTGCCACTCACATTTTAAATGCAACGCCAATCGTGATCTTCAGTCTTCCTAAATCCCGTTCCTTTATTGTCATTTCTCCTCCTCAATAAAGTTTTCTCATTCTCTTTCACTCCCAGTATACCCTTTGTGTCTTAGTGGCATTATCGCCTTGCTTTGGGTGGATAATGATAAAATTGATTTTTTCATGAGTAATTTTGCTTTCTTTGTAAAGGGTATTTAAAAAAAAGTATGTTGAATTTTTAGTTTACCGTTAAAAACATGGAATACAAATAAATTTAATATTTTGATTCTACAATATTAATGAAAAAGTAATTTATTAAGAACTAGAATTTTTTGGCAACATGCTGACGTGTTGAAATCCTCACAATATTTAATATTGTTGAAATTATCATTTTTTGTCAAGATTTATAAACTCTACGTTTCGTTCAATTTCGCAAATCAATCGATGAAATTTGAATAAGCTGATTTTTTGGAAAAATACTTTGACAAAAACTCTACATTGTGGTCTAATAATTTATAAAAATTTAATTTAAGTTTATAGAACTACATGGTAAACAATATTTTTTAAGAAAATTGCTCTTTTTTCCTTTTTAACAGCGAAGAATAAATTCTTAGGATTTCTTACTCTAGAGCATGTAATATATATATATATATATATATATATATATATATATATATATATATATATATATATATATATATATATATATATATATATATATACACACAAAAAAAACACACACACATATATATATAGATATAAGAATGGATTAGTGAATACTCGTATTTGAGTAAAAGCTTCGTTTATATATTAAACAGTATATATTTATTTATTTTCGCCTACCGGTTTGTATGTTCTTTACGCTCTTCGACAGGAATCGAACCAGCATCCTTCAGGGCAGAGGGAGCCACTGTTTTAATTAACATTTTAACACTTGATCACGAAGAAAGAGACAGGCAAGCGAAGCGAATTTCAAGAAAAATTTCTTCTGTCTCTCAAAAATAATTTAATATAATCTTTAATATATGAACGGAGCGCCTACTGAAATACAAATATTCACTAATAATAATATTTAAAGTAATTATATATATATATATATATATATATATATATATATATATATATATATATATATATATATATATATATATATATATATATATATATAGTTTACGAAAAACTAGGTAATCCGTAAGGGAAGACCCAATGAGGATAGAATCCAGAGAGCTCAATGTAAATCAGAGCTAATAATTTAAATAAAAACAGATTACTTTAAGATTCCATATAATAAATTATTTCACCACAGCCCTTTTAAAGGACAGTGGATCATCAGATTTATTTCCAAATGTTGAAATGAAAAAATGAAAATAAATTTACACATTTATGACGGGCAATAATAAAGAAACTCACGAAGTGGGGGCAGTGTAGGGGGTAGAGAGACAGCATTGAGTTAGATGTAACATTTCTATTGTTTCAAATTTAAATTTTCGCTGAAATCTAGACATTGACACTTTAAATCTGTTAACGGAAGTTATATCTTGATATAGGAAGTGACAAAGAAGTATATAAAGAAAAAAAGAACAAAAAGAAAAAAAGAAAAAGAGAGAAAAAATAGAAAGAAGTTGTAAAAAAGTGTCATTAACTTCTATTGGAATAGGCGTTGTTTTTTCTTTACTTTGAGATTTCGTAAATTTTTCAGTTTAAACAGTCTAAGCCATTTGTTACATATGTTACAGTTTTTTTAAAAAAACCTTAGGGGGATTTAATGTGAAATATATATATCCTTTTGGGGATTTAATGTGAAATATATATATATATATATATATATATATATATATATATATATATATATATATATGTGTGTGTGTGTGTGTGTGTGTGTGTGTGTGTGTGTGTGTGTGTGAGTGATGCGTACTAAACAGTTAAAAGTAAGCTTACTTAACAAATATTTAGAGTGAAATAGCTAAGAAAGTCGGATAGAAAACTTTTCAGTAGCCCTCATATATATATATATATATATATATATATATATATATATATATATATATATATATATATATATATATATATATATATATATTTCGTTGTTTCTCTTTCAGTCGATTTAACGCCTTTTTATATCCCCGGGGCCCATCTGTTTGCCGTTGCGCATCTGTGGGTGAGCGCTGTGGGTGGTGCGCCTGAAACCCTTTTTGGTGTTCTCCGTCATTTAGCGCACGCGCACGCGCACACGCACACACACACACAGACACACACACACACACACACACACACACACACACACACACATATATATATATATATATATGAAAGTGAACATTGAAGTCAACACCCAGCGGCAACAATCTGTTTCATGTTTAAACGCAATCGTCAGGCTATATGCGTTGTGCTTTGATTCGACTTTTTATATATGCTGATCAGTGGTGCATTATGGGTAGGTCTATCGTATTATTCCAACGGTTATTTGGGTGGCAGGTAACGATTATGTTTCGAATTATTCTAGTGGCTATTGAGTGGAAATCATTGTGGATCTGGATGCAGTTTCGTGACTACTTTATAGTGTTACTTGCTAACTTTTTTATTCATTAATTTATTAATGATTATTTTATTATTTGTTGTTGGTTATCATTATTACGTTTATTAATGTTTACGTATGCTTTCGTAGTTTGTTAATTTGTTTATTATATACTTAATTTATTTTCTTTTTTATTATTTTGGATTAATCTATTTTACTTATTTATTTGTTTTTATTTATTTATTTTAATTTTATTTTTGTTCGTTTTTAGTATTCAATGTTTAAGCAACGTAGGAAAAATTGTTTTCCTGTTTACATTTTGAGATGAGTTCTGATCGTTTATTTAGTAGTTTGTGTTCGTCTCGGAAGGTAATTATAGCTATTTTTCCTCCAGACAGAATTCACAGTTTTTCGATCTATTCTTGTAGATTGAGGATGATTTCCTTATATTCCGCGAAATTTTTGGTGTGATTTAATTTTTGTTTTTATTTTCCCAAGTTTGTTTAGAAAGCATTATACTGGTCGCTTATTTACTATCTGTAAATAATATTTTGTGTTCGTAGTTTCTTTGTTTTCAGGTCCTTCAGTTAATCTTTTGTCTTCGTTATTTGCTCAGTTTACCGTGTTTAATATATTATATTGTTCTGCAAGCAATTGCGGTTTAAAGGGTGACACAAAAGCAAATTTTTAATACGTTACTGCATCTGGATGCACAATTATTTCCACTCAATAACCGCTAGAATATTTCGAAACAATTATTACTAACACACAAAATCCGTTAGAATAATATAACAGGCCTACCCATATGCACCATTGACTAGCATATATAAATAGTCGAGCCAAAACACAACGCACAAGGCTTGAAAATTGTGTTTAAGCATGAAAAATATTGTGACCGCTGGGTATTGACACCAATATCAATTTTTATATTTACATACACTCTATCCCTGAAAGTGATCGCTTTAACTTTTTAAAGGCAATATAGCATACCTCAGAACTATATATATATATATATATATATATATATATATATAAAGTAGTGACAAAAATATTCTTTGTATATTTTTATGCTTATTTTTTTTCTTTGCAGGAACAGAATAATGTTTTGGGGAAAATTATAAAATGTTCTGTTACTTCTGCACCATTCGCCAGTGTTTGATACTAAATAGTGTTTTTTTTTTTTAACTGGGTTAAATTTAAAATCCAGTAGACGTTATTAATCTCACTGGAAGAATCACCAAAAATCCTTTGGTCGGGGCACCTGATTTTTATTGCCTCTCCCTCACCCTCTTTTCCCCCTCATCCTTTGGTCTGTTTCTCACTTCGTTCAAATGATAAGCGGTGAGGTGTGTGGCTGAAAACTATAAGCGGTGAGGTGTGTGGCTGAAAACTCTTTTATACTTCTTAGTGGTATAATAAGTGTGTATATGCGAGAATATAAGATGAAGCGGATTAAGTAATAATAATAATAATAATAATAATAATAATAATAATATTAGGTTGCATGATATTGGCACCCACTGAATACGGCATGACAGTGGTTAGAGACCGCTAACACATATCGTGCCTTCTTATTGAGATAGCAGTCTGTGTAGATTGCAATGTATCTATGAAGATCTTTTAAAAAAACTATCAAAATACAAGGACCTTGAAATCGAAATCTCAAAGATATGGGATATGAAGACATCAATATTTCTAGTTGTAGTTGGAGCCCTCAGATTAATTGGAAAAGATTCCAATAGACTCATTGAAGGGATTCCTGGAAGCACATGCCTTAAAGAAATAAAAAAATCTTCTCACCAGTACAGTCCACACTTTAGGAAGGGCTTTATGTAAAATATGTGTACATTATTTACATTATTCGGACTATTGTCCTCATCTTTGTCGCCATATTTATTACAACGTTTCGGTCGTTGTACGCTCCGGCCTTCTTCAAGTGGTTAGAATGTCGAACTGAACCCTTTATTTCGCTCACTGAGGTAGACTATTCTAGTTCCACGTGCCATGTTTAATGGGTGTCAGTTATTAGTTATCTCCTGTTAATTTTTCCCTCTGAAAGTTCTCCCCTGCCTTAACCGGGTATTGAAATCACACTCTTTGGGTCCTGTCAATGGATCTAACCAACGCCTTTATCCACTGTGCCATGTATCCTTGAGGAACAGTCTACCCCATGAGCGAAATAAAGGGTTCAGTTCGACATTCCAACCACCTGACGAAGGCCGGAGTGTACAACGGTCGAAACGTTGTAATAAATATGGCGACAAAGATGAGGACAATAGTCCGAATAATGTAAATAATGTACATAATACCTCATCTCAGAAATATAGACAGGTAAAATATGTGATTCTTTTTTTTAAATTGGTCAGTGGAAAATGTCATGATGCTATTTCTGACCTTAGGTCTCTGGTCGGGACCCGGAAAGATATAAGTACATATCAGTAATCAAAGGAAATAATAATAATAATAATAATAATAATAATAATAATAATAATAATAATAATAATAAACAGGTATGAACACCACCCAGACTCGGTTACAGAGATAGGACCTGTAACAATTTTATGGGACTTCACAATACACACAGACAGAACAATGAAAGGTAATCGTCCAGACATCGTTATTAGAGACAGCAAACACGAAAAGTGTATCCTTATTGGTATTGCAGTCCCTGCAGACTGCAATGTATCTTAGAAGATCTCAGAAAGCTATCAAAATACAAGGACCTTGGAATCGAAATCTCAGAAATGTGGCACATGAGAATATCAACAATTCGAGTTGTAGTTGAAACCCTTAAACTGATCGGAAAAGATTCCAGTAGACCCATTGAAGGGATTTCTGACAGACCATGCCTTAAAGAAACACAAAAAATTGTTCTCCTGAATACAGCTAACGAAGGGCTTTGTTTCTGTAAAATATGGATGATTTTGTTTTTTTAAATGGCTAAGTGGAAAATGTCATGACGCAATTTCTGAGCTTAGGTCTTTGGTCAGGACACGACCAAAGGAAAATAAAACAATAATAATAATAAAGAAACCCCTAATCCTTTGGTTAGGTCAGCTGATAATTACTTGTATTGTCCCACCTGCATCCTTTTTTTCCCTCTCATCCTCTTTCTTCCTCATCTCCGCCTCATCCTTTGGTCTATTCTACATTCCGGTCAAATGATGCCAACTATAATTGGTGAGGTGTGTTGCTGAAAAGTCTTTTTCACTTTGTCTTATTAGTGGGATAATAAATGTGTATATGTGAGAATATAAGATAAAACGGATTAAATAATAATAATAATGACGATAAAAATGTAAACATGCAAGTAAAGAAGATATTATCCGTGAGTATCGGATGGTGTGAATGATAATAATAACATTGGTTTACAAAAAAAATATTCTTTGAGGTAAACATGTGAACAGGTGTTTTTCTTTTTACTAATTTTGATGCGATGAATTAAAATTTCTGAACAATTGTACCCTATCACCTCTTTCACGTCTCACATTTTTACTATACTGCATGTAAATTCAAAATATAATGTGTTTATTTTACCTATTACAAAGACATATTACAAAAAACTGCATAGACATAGAGCATTGACAGGTCTAAATTACTTGGATAATACCATAAACACACGGCATAGTACAACAGACAGGTAGAAGTGAGTTTTTTGGACGATCCTTGAGTAGTTTGTATCCGGTATGTCGTGCAGGAACCTCGAGCAGAAGTCCCCTATCATGCTGGCCTTCCACCTGCCTTGGTAGTTTCTTACCATCTTAGTGGAACTTTTCCCCATGCTCATCACTCATTGCTCTTAAGTTCAGCGGGAAGAAATTAAATGTGGAACTGAAGAAAGTGAATTTTGAGTGACATTCGGCATCTCATATCCTCATAAGACTTCTCGATAGACTCTTGGCAATCTGTTACCTATGTATTACCAAGGAAGCCGTGACACGCTAACTTAAATGCGTTCCATGCTCTCAGTTCAGGTAAGATATGAAGCTCTACGATAGAACAGCCCGTTTTCTATGTCAAAGAATGAGGCGAAGTCCTTGTCTCGTCTGCTGAAACTGGTGATCCTTACATCTACAGTGACCAGTTTCCACCGACTTGGTAGAATTTTCCTCTGAGGTATTTTTTCACATGATGAAGGAATAAGATCTTTATGCACTGAGGGTGTAGAGACAATGATGTCATCTGAGTGAAGAACAAGTTTCATAGCTTAAGGAAGCTTTAAATATTTGACATTTTTAAAAGAAGCATTGAAACCAGTTATATTTGTTAGAAAAAAATAACCATTGTCTGCATGGATCCGTAGTTCAGACCACCGAGACAACAATGTTGAAGGCTGCTTTTTTATTGTCATGAAACTATGCAGTTAATCCATTGTAGCAGGGTTTACAACAGATGTATGGGGCCCAGGATTAATCCTGATATTTAATTTTACACTTAAAATAATGAAAGTGAGCAGTAATTGTCCGGTGCTGTGCAATGGTCGTGAATTCCCCACACACGTAACAGAATCATTTTTTGGTTGTAGATGCATCGTCAGTGTTTTCAAGTGACTGAAGCTCATGGAGAGATATGTATTAGCTCACAAAAATATGGAAAACAAAATAAACATTGATCGTATATATGGTTACGTTCATGCGTACCGGGCATTCGAATTTGAAGATGATTTCATTTTGCCGCAATGAAACTTAGCCCGCATAGCCGAGGTCATTATGCCAGTTTTTTAAGAATACAATTCCTAAAATTTCAAATTAAGAAAAGAAACCCAATGTCCTATATAGGACACATCTGACACCCTTGAATGCATGTACATGTATACATTTTACGTATATGTATAGATGTATATGTATAGATGTATATGTATAGATGTATATGTATTTTACGTATATGTATAGATGTATATGTATAGATGTATATGTATAGATGTATATGTATTTTACGTATATGTATAGATGTATATGTATAGATGTATATGTATAGATGTATATGTATTTTACGTATATGTATAGATGTATATCTCAAAAACTAGAAGTGATGAGCGAAAACGTATTTCATAGCTGAAATCAGCATCCACCCCCCGCCAAAAAAAGTGTAATTATGATAAACATTTATAGTGTTGTCCCTAATTGTCTTCTTGTGGTTGTTTAATGGGTAACGAATTAAGAGCCAGTCTCACCAATATAATTACCTCCGTCAAAAACATTGCCGAAAATCATGTGAATTATGATAGAGTTGGCACAAGTAATGCAGATTTGAAATTTAACGCAGTTTTGAAAAAAACTATTCATTATGAAACATTGACGAAAGCCGCAGGAGTCGCTGAAAATTTAGCAATTTCTTCAAAACTTTATTATTTGCCCACACATGTTAACTCAATAAAAACCATAAAAAATATACAAAGAATGTCGTGCTTATATATATATATATATATATATATATATATATATATATATATATATATATATACAGGGTGTCCATAAAGTTCGTTTGCACTTGAAAAAATTTATAACTTTATTTGTATTTGCGATAGAAATAATCTGTAAAAAAATGTTATAAAGTTTAATGTACCTAGTTTTAAATATAGCTAAAATAACTAATGTGGTTTCAGGCATTACTGTAAATCAGTTGGCAAATGTTTGCCGTGAACTGCAAAATCGTATTACCCTTTGTATTGATAATGATGGCGGACATGTGGAAACTTAAATAAAATTTCAATAAAACCTTAAAAAATATAGATTTACTTCTTTCAAATCCTTTTTACAAATTATTTCTATCGCAAATACAAATAAAGTTATAAATTTTTAAATGTGCACCCGAACTTTATGGACATCTTGTATATATTCTGGGCTTGTTGACGTTGTTGTGACTACACATGCGCACGAACGAGAAATGCTGGTAGTTTTAAATTTAGACATATTTTTTGTTTTGTTTTGCGTACAATCCAACCAATTTAATCTCGATTCTTTTTCTTTATTCTTCCATCGTGTTTGTTATTAAATATCCCAAATTGCGATAATAGAAGATCTACCAAGAATTGTGAAACGTTTTTAAGAACCTGGACGCAAATTTAGTGTGGATGATCTACCGATTAAATGTTCGATATTTAATAAAATAGAAGCTGGAAAGAAAACGAATCGAAATGAAATTGGCTAGATTGTATGCAAAAAAAAAGGAGATTTTTTCTAAATTTAAAACTCCCAACGTAAACAAACCCAATCTGATGAAGTCCTAACGGATGGAACGCGCCACAAAACCTTTTTACATTTTGCCATACGTCTTTTCTTTCTTTCACACACACACACACACGTACACACACATATATATATTCTGTTTATACATTATCTTTGTAGATACCAATATTTAAGTAAATGCACTGTTTATAATAAACAATATTAAGTACATTTACCAACCTGAATGTCCGGGAAATTTTCATAGAAAATATGTGTGCTTCGACAGGAATTGAACGTGTAACCTACACATATTTTGTATGAAATTTCTTGGACATTCAGATCGGTAAATGTAGTTTACATTGTTTTTTTTTTATAAACATAACATTTACTTAAATATTTGTATCCATAAAAATGTATAAACAGAAAATATATCAAAATAAGTGACGGTCTTAGTCCATTTCATAATATATGATGTCATATATATATATATATATATATATATATATATATATATATATATATATATATATATAGCATAATGAGAAGCCACGTATACTTTCTTGATATGTATATAATATGGAGAAAACAACTGAAAAGTTGCAAATTAAAAGAAGAAATTGAATGTTTTTTTGTGAAAGTATTTATTTATATTTTATATATATATATATATATATATATATATATATATATATATATATTTGATATTTCAGATCGCTCCGATCTTTCGTCAGAAATTAATTAAATAACTGTATTCAGAAGTTTGTTTTCAAGTAGCGTCCGTCGCGAGACGCGGACGTCACGTGATGTGGAATGCAACTGTGTTTGAATATTTCTAACGTAAATCTAACGATAATATTTTAGATGTTGTTTAAAAAGTTTTTTTTAACTATATCTAAAGAAATTTTTTAACTATTGAAATATTTATACAGATTTAAAATTCCCAAATCTTTGTAACATAATCTACTATTTATTCTGCACAATATGTCCCAATAGTGGATATATTGGCGAATCTGGAATTAATTTTAGATTTCGTTTCTACAATCATAAACTATCCATACGTCAAAACAATCCTTATTCCCTCATAGCTGAACACTTTAATCAATCAAGACACTCATTAGACAACTGTAAATGTTTATTGATAGATTCCGATTTTAGTTCCACATACACACGCAGAAAAAAAAGAGAAATACTGGACTTTTAAAATTAGACACATATAAACTAGGGTTAAGACTTGGGGCGATCTGAAATATCAAATATATATATATATAAATATAAATAAATTCTTTCACAAAAAAACATTCAATTTTTTCTTTTAATTTGCAACTTTTCAGTTGTTTTCTCCATATTATATATATATATATATATATATATATATATATATATATATATATATATATATATATATATGTGTGTGTGTGTGTGTGTGTGTGTGATTTGGCAGCAACTTTTCTTTTAAACATGTTGTGTTGAATGTTAAAGGCAACATCGTCCTGCATATTTTCTTTTGAATTTTCTCATATTTTCTAATGAGACTTTTTATTTGAAAATGATATCGAAATAAATATTGTCCGTACGATAACCTAGTATGATAAAAATCTTCGCCATGCACGTGATAACATCATCGCGTCTTTTGAAATTAAAAGGATTTTAACGTTTATTTAGTTTGTAAAAAAAAAATGTAGCAACATGATTCCGCTACAAGACAATTGGCAAATGTTTTCAAAAAAATTTTGACTAAAAAAATTTTGACCCTGAAGATGAACAATGATGTTCGAAAGTACTAGGTTATCGTACGGACAATATTTATTTCGATATCATTTTCAAATGAAAAGTCTCATTAGAAAATATGAGAAAATTCAAAATAAAATATGCAGGACGATGTTGTCTTTAACATTCAACACAACATGTTTAAAATATATATATATATATATATATATATATATATATATATATATATATATATATATATGGGTGAATACGGTATATAAATTTCTATATAGCAAATCAATGTTAGGAAGTTGAATGTGTAAGGCGTTTAAGTGCTGTAAAATGCCTTCATCGAACTCATTTAATGATTTTATTGGTTGAATTATATTTTATTTTGTTGATGGAAGGAATTGGGGGACAAAAATTGAACGTCATTTATAATTATGTGTTGAGAAGAAATATTCAATATGTCGGACGCTAAATGTTAAATTTTTAATTTTTTAAAAATTTATTATTTTCTTTTTTTTTTTCGCCCGAGAATCTCGGGAACTTTGGCCGAGTTGATATCACTCATTTTTATTTTTGTTTTTATCGTTGTTGTTTCTAAATATTCCACATTGTGACAACAGAAAAAATGCCAAGAAAGGTTAAATGTAAAAAAGATGAACGTAAATTTACTGCTGAAGACTCAGAAATCAGTGCACTTTCTATAGATTTTCGCCTTAGTAAATTGCTTTCTCTTTTTAATTAAATTAGTAATTATAAATCGAAATTATGTTCTAACTCATTACGGTGAGCGACTAATGTATTGAATGTATTGTTCTTTAAAAGATAAACGTTCATTTAAATTTCTCGATGTCTCTCTCACATCTTTCTTGTGTCAATCATTACAGATTATAAAGTAAATTCCTGTTTCATGTTTCAGGTTGCTATTACTTTGTTTTGTATTAATTAAGTATTTTATTGTTTTAGAAGTTGTTGAAACAAATTTTAAGTTAGCTTTAGTTAACTTCTTTTCAATTGTAGTTGTGATGGAGTTGAATGTTAGTGTAATATATTTCGTTTTATTATTATTTCTTCTTTTATTTTAAAAAATTTGATGTGCTTTCTGTTTCGCGTTAGATACGAAATAATTAGGCTATTGGAAGAGTTTAAAGTTTTTTAAACGTATCATCATGTAGATTTCTGTTATAAACACTTATTATTTCTATCATAAACACTTAATTCTAGGTCATTATTGGTACGGTTTAAGATGATATCAAGCAAACGTAATGTGTTGTTTGTTTTTGTTTAATAAGTAAATTCTATCGCACGTTTGCATTAATATACAATATTGTTTTGTGGCTGTATAATAATAAAGCGTATAGGAAAAGTGTTGATTGTTTAGGCAAAACACTTTGGAAATAACCAGATTCAAGAAATCCTAAGAATGGACAAGCTAAAACGAGGTAATCCCATCGGTAATCCGAAACTTTGTTTGTAAAATTTCTTGTTCAAAGTGAAATAACATTGGTTTCAGCAAATCTTTTATGTATTGGTAGGGGGGAGGTTTATTTTTGATTGTACTAGATTTGTTTAAGTTGAGCATTTTGGAGCAAATCTTCTGTTGTGACGATGTGGAATATTTAAAAACAAAAACGGAAGAAAAAAATGAATGACATCGGCTAAGACAGGTATCCGGATAAGTCGGGCGCAAAAAAATATATTAAAATATTTTTAGATATAAAAATTAAAAATTTTGCGTTCCCACACCTTAAATATTTCCTCTCATTGCCTAATTTACGCTTATGTCTCTTTCTTCTTCTCGATACAGATATAATTCCATTAATTCCATCAATAAGAACATTACTTTAGTCTGATGAAGTCCTTTTAGAGGTCGAAACGCGTTGTGCATAATTATCCATTTTGTCATTAAATTACCTAATATATATATATATATATATATATATATATATATATATATATATATATATATATATATATAGAAAGAAAGAGAGAGAGAGAGAGAGAGAGAGAGAGTGAAAGAGAGTGAGAGAGAAAGAGAGAGAGAGAGAAAGCGCGAATTTGTAAACAGTGACTGCTACTGCTGATAATGCAAACCTCTTCTATGAATCGAGCACTCTGAGTCACTGGCGTGTTTATTCAAAATAAATACGTAAAAATTCACCTTCCTCTCTGCCGGGAGCTGATAGCTTAGGGAAAAAATCTCCGACTGATGCCAAATCAGTCGGTTTTGGATCCTGGCTTGAGGCAATCTGATGAGCTGTGATACAGCGAAACAGTCTGTCTGTGAAAGACAATATATATATATATATATATATATATATATATATATATATATATATATATATATATATATATATATATATATAGGGAGAGAGAGAGAGAGAGAGGAGGAGAGAAACGGAGAGATAGAGTGAGAAAGAAAAAAGATGGAATAATTAAAATGGTGAGAGTACTTCTGTACTCTCAGTTAAATAATAAAAACTCAAAAAGACAATGCAATTAATGTTTATAGATTTGCCGATTTTCCAAAGAAAAAAAAACTGGACAAAAAGTAAGACAAAATCTTCAGGCAAAGACATTTACAAAAAAAGAACAAAATTTAAGTGTCCAAGTAATGTCCGGAGCGAGAGAGAGAGTGTGGGGGAGGAGGAGGGGGCTAGTCAGGAGTGAGGGCAAGCGAGGTAGGGGGAGAGGATTGGTCGAGAGTGAGCAAGGCTTGGGCTGGGCAGGGTCAATGTGATAAGGTGAGGACTGAGTTAGAGAGAGAGAGAGAGAGAGAGAGAGAGAGAGAGAGAGAGAGAGAGAGAGAGAGAGAGAGAGGCAGGGTGTGGGGCGAGAAGAAATGATTCACCAAAATTCTTAATGGAAAACACATGTGAAATACCAAAGAATTCTGTAAATAAAAATACCCTTCAACAACAACCCGTGTATAAACATAAGCGCATTATAGATCAAATATGGATTTCATAGAAGCAGTAAGATTAACAAGCAACGATTGTTCATATTTTTCCCATTGTTATCCGGTTAATTATTTTTTTCGTAGTCAATCTCTATTATCATTTGGATTCTGTGATGATGCATATGTTGTGCGCATGTTCAAGCCTTTCCAGGCTTCGCGCATGCGTAGACGAAATTATATGGAAACGCTGATGCGTTCTTTCAAATGCTTCAATGTTTGTGATTTTTCAAAACTTCAATGTTTATCGATTAATTTATTGTCTTGATAATTACAGTTCATGTAAATTCTAATTAATTATATTTTTCATAGTCTTTTTTGTTAAGTGGGGATGTTGGGGAAGAGAATTTTGTAGTCTTTTTTTTTTCTTTTGTTCAAAGTCATAAATATTTTTTTTTTATTGATTTAGAATCATGTGTCTTTTTGTTATCACTTTTGATATAAAACCCCACAGATGAGAATGAAGCCAAGAGATAATAAAAAAACAAGTGGTCCATCGGCAGATGCTTCGATTTTTATTTCTATTTTTTGTGGTATTGTGAAGTTTATGTCATAAGCAAACGAGACTTGAGACACATAATTAGACTGGTGTCATTTTTTCTTCTCGTTTTTTTTCTCTTTTTTAATTAAATGTTGTAGGCATTTTATTGCCCAAACCTTCAATATTTCATAATTTCATTTTTTAGGCTTTAATTCTTATCTATCATGGTCATATCATATCATGATAGCCATATGATGGTCATATCATATAAAAATATGCTAGAAATGATTAAACATTTTTCTTCCATTTTTACTTTTCATAAAAGTCCCATTTCAATTTAATATTCATTATTTTTGTCACTGTCATTCCATTAGATGTTCGTAGCAGTTGAGTTTATAAGTAGGTGCACGTATATCTAACATTTGTGTATGTGTGTTTGGGTGTGTATTTGCGCGCGTGTGTGTGCGTGATGACGTAATCTGCCAACCAATTGCTTCCTTCCCTAGCAGGAACCCAAGGAGTTTGAGGACTCATCAGCGACTGACGTAACAATTCGACAACACTGTTTCAGATCTGTTTCGCACGGGGCACTGACAGTCGCCGGCGACGGAACTGATCGAACGACCGTTGCCAGCGATGCTTTTAGTCCCGACGGTGTTGAGCTGACTTTGACGCTGGTGGCGCCGCTGCTTGCTGTCGTCACATGTTTGTTGGTTGTTTCTCCTGTGAGCGTCGATGAAGACGTGGTACCTGGGGCTGTCGTGACTGCCGCTGCAGCCGCTGCGGCTGCCGCCGCGGCTACAGCATCATCATTAACAATGTCAATCATTAAATCACCGCCATGGTTACCGCTGTTGCCGTCATCGACATCCAGTTCTGGTGCATCTTCATTCTCGCTTCCAATGCCATGCGCCATTTGTTCAACGACGAATCCTACTGGCTGGGTGACGGGGTAAAGCGGCACCATGCCCAAAGCAAAAGGATTTACGGATTTGCTTGCCTGCACGCGTGGGTATTTCCAATTTGGTCGGCGGCCTCGAGGGACTTTCGGTGCTTCGAGAATACTTTCAATACTAAACGGGCACTTTCGCGGGTGGTTCGAGACAGCCAGGTGGTGCTTATCTGGGCTGGCATTTTCCTGGTTCGAATCCGGTGACTGGCTGATACTTAAGCAACTATCTTGAGAACAGGTCTCGTCATTTGACGTCAACTTCATACTTATCGTTTCTCTGTTCTGATAAACATCACCGTTCGTATCAGATGACATTTTTCGGCGTTCCTCTAATTTCCGGAGGCGTTCTTCTTGCTTCCGTCGTTTCTTTTCCAGTCGATCCATTTCTCGCCTCTTTATCTCCTCAGGGTCCATCGGCTCACCGCTGCACGTCTGCGGGTGTGCATTGTGAGCCGGGCGCCCTGGTCCCTTTTTCGTGTTCTCTTTCTTTCGCCATTTTGCTCGTCTGTTTTGAAACCAAACCTGCAGAAACGAAAAAGAAAAAAAAATGGTCATAAAATCACACTTATAAAGTAGTTTAAATTAATGTTGAACGCTAGTATATACATCAGGATTATAAAAAAGTATATAGAAATATTCAAGGCCTGACTAGTATAGAGGAATTAATTTAATTGAATCAAAGTATTTATTCGGCTTAACTAATTCTGTGCACTTTCTATCGATTGTGGCCTTCTCTTGTTTGATTGAATCGTTTGCTTTCCAGGAAGGACCTCTTAGTAGATAATTCCAGTCCAATATTCGTAGCATTCATACGATAGTGGTTTCCTACGTATATAAACAGCATTAATTTAATTGGATAAACATTAAACCTTAGTGCAATTAAGGATGGTTAATTTTGCTGGCTTCATGATCTCTTGCGTTCCTGTTGTTGTAAAATATTCATTTTTCATCGTCAAAGATGGTTTTAAAATTGGAACATTTAAATACAGTCCGGTATTTCTTTCACTTAAGTGGAAGTCACACATTAATTCAAGTAACATAACCAAACTACAACAAATATTTTCAAAGCTTGATTTAAATATTTTCAGTGAATTTGATCTTCGCTTAATTGTAATTACTATCAGCTAGTTACCTTCTTTTGGCTTTTGCTATAAACCTCAATTTATTAAAATATGGAACACTATCCAGCGAGAAATTCCGAAAACCATATTCGAGACGCTCGATCAGACACAGTACGTTTTTCATAAACACACATAACTATATCTACATTTGAGCAGTGTTTTTATGAATAAAAAAAAATTATTCTTAAAAAAGCACAATACGCCTAAAATGTTATATATTTTCTTTTGATTTTCAACTTTAGAATTAATAAGACGTCAATCACTGCATACTGATACGAGAGCTGTCACAATGCAATTAAAATCGTTTTAAATTAAACGCTTCTTTATCTAGCGAAAAAGAAAACCATTTATTGGTTAATCTCGTAGGATCAGAAATAGAATTCAATTAAAAAGTTTAATTATTTATCAATTGTAGACTTGTGTAAGTGAAAATGATTTTGTTAATATGAAATCTGTGAGAGACAGGAAAGATGAGAAATAACACTTAATTTCAGTCATGAAAAAATAAAAAAAATCACTTATATTTCAATATGAAGTCATCATTGAAATGTAACCGAATGTACATTTAGAATGCCGTTATTACTCGTGTATAAGTCTACTTTATGTATAATGCGCCCCCTGAATATTTTTGTGAAAAACATGAAAAAACGTAGTCCAATATTGCAGTACTGGGCATCAATCGGAACATAGGTGAATTCAAATTCATTTGGCATTTCACTCTCTGCAATCATCATTTACCGTATCAAGGCTGGGAATATTGACAAAATATTTGAAGAATATCTAACGGAGAATTAAGTAAATATCAATAAATGTAAAGAATATCATAAATAAAATAGATATAGATAAAGAGAGGAAGACAGAATAAGGAACACAACTAAAACATATACAGTGTGGATACGTATCAGACAAAAGGGGTGCCGTTGGAAAATACCCCAGTGATGAAAAATACCCCAGCGATGGAAAATACCTCAGATGTAAACTCACGCGAACGAAGATAAATGCAAATTGGAGAAATAAAAAAACCCCAAAAAACAAACAAACAACCCCCCCCCAAAAAACAACAAAACAACGAAACGTTGTTAATTCTTCAATTATATGAGGTATTTGTAGATTTTAAGCGGAACATGTAATGAATGACGTTCAGTTGTTTATGTAGTAACAGAAAGAATCTAGTTCAACTGGAGGCGTCCTAGAGGAGCTTACCTGTACCGTTTAAAGTTAGCCAAAGATACCGAAAAAATTTAGGCCCACCACCTAGGCATCATCGAAAATGCATGAATATTAACCTCTCCAGAAAAAAAAATACTTGTGTATAGAGCAAACGATCACTGAAAATTCTTGATTTTTAAACTCTTCAAAACAATTACCTATGTATAGTACGACCTCCAATTTTTACGTAAAAAACTGATTATAATATATACTCAAGTATATACGATAGTTTCGTTGAAATTTGCCGCATTTTGCAGTTAAATATCGTCTTCATGTTAAACTTTTTTTTTTACATTTGGCTTTCGTTATTTCAACCTGTAACAGCATCAGTTTGTAACGTTATAGTTGCACATCACTAATAAAAACATGTAACTAAATCTCTCATACATAACATTATATTTGGGATTCGTGTATTACTGTCGGTGTGTGATCCCCCCGATGTTCATTCCAATCGTGGATGCTACATGCTCATATTGATGTAAGAGACTGTCTTCTATTCCCTCTCGGGTCAGTGTTTATATATCTACTTCTCATACATTTTTCCACGCGTGCTCGCAGCTGGGTCGACCACGTGTTTATATATCGAGGTTAGTCAGTGATATCACGTAAAGCGTGAATATGCACACCCGGCTAGTTGGTCAACCCTCGGGTCAATCCTCTGATGCAGCTAACTTCTTTGATGATCTGGTGTGACTTTGAGTGAAAAACTAGAATAACTAAATAACCATTATTCCACGCACACATTTTTTTATTCGATAATCAAATATCAACTCCAAGCATGTTCTTCGAAATTCAAAATTGCCAGATCATCCTCCCACACGCGTAAATACCACATGTAATATATATGTATATGTAGATATATTTACAATATATTTAAGCGTGAATTCAGGTTCAACGGATTCCAGTGAGAAGGAGGAAAAGCAAGTGGCAGTAAGGGCGGAAAGTGTCCGAAGACAATTTATCTATGGCCGGACAGTAAGCGGGTGGGCCGTTTTGATTCTATTCAGTTCGACTTCTCTCTTGTCATGAGCGCTCTGATGGAAAGAACCATTTGTCCATTCGCCGACCATTGTAGGCCAACATCCGGCCTGTTTATAAATATGTTGATATTATTCAATAGTCACTAACGTCCGGCATCCGACATTGAACAGTGTGGTTTGGGTGAGGATTGAGCCTTGACAGATGTAAATAAGAATGTATGGATGTAACGAAATTTATAGGCAGATTACATTATATATATATATATATATATATATATATATATATATATATATATATATAATACATATATATATATATGTGTGTGTGTGTGTGAGAGTGTGTGTGTGTGTGCGTGTGTGTGTGAGAGAGAGAGAGAGGGAGAGAGAGAAATTGTGAGAAAGAGTGCTTACAAGCAGAAGTAATTCACACGTCAATTTATACCGACAGAATTCAAATTACAATACACTGAATTTGTGTTTCAATTTACTCAAGATTACTGGATTACAGTAAATCTTTGATTTAAGTAATGTCGACAAGGAATGTTTTCTATTTTATTTTACTTTTCTTTTCCAAAGAAGAGTTGTCTTCTCTGTTATATAGAAACATTACATTCGTACGTTGGACACATAATAACATCATTATCATGTAGGTTAACTAGCCACTTGTGTAATGAATGCACTCTTCGTGTTTATACTAATAACCTAGGTTGATAAGAAGTCATATTTCTTGTCGTATACAGCAAATAACGGTGAATAATATACGTACACTCTGCAGCATTAAATAGATGTGCATGTAGCGTAGCGGTTATCGGCACGGACATTCGGAATGGGATGCCGAGTTTAAATTTCAGGCCGTAGTGTTCAGTTTCACACAAATAAACTTAGAAATGTAGAAATCCACCATTATCCATCAAAATTGGGGTTAGTAGTTGGGTAGACTGGGCTCTCTAGCCTTGGTTGGTAACCAGTCTAAGAGAAGGATAACCGAATTCAAAATTGGTTGGGTGTAAGAACTCTACACCGTAAATTCTTAATTGCTATGGAAACTTCAACAGCAACACCCAACATAATGAGGCTGTGGCTCTATAATCTCACCCCTCGAATCATTTGTAATGGTTTCCTTCTAGGTTTGGCGTCCATGTTCCCTAAGATGGCTTTTGAGACCAGTATTCGATTTTATAGGTATCAAGAATACATGACAGATAAACTCTGTATTCTTGATTGAGTTGTTTGGATTTGTTTGCCCTACAATTCTGTTTTCTCAGTTCAGATGATGATCTGCAAACCTTGTTACAAACAACTCAGATACTGTTGCCAGGACGATGAGGGAGGTTGACATAGTTGCTTCTGTTTGTTAGGATGACCTTTTAGATGGTTAACATAACCTGCCCTCGACAAGCAAATGCGCTCATACACACAACATTTATAAGACTGCATATTCGTTGGTAAATCATAATGAGAGCGTCTTTGGAGATCATGTTTGATCTGAACATCGATCCTCAAATACGTTGCACCCTTCCATAATAATATGGCTTCACTATGTACGATTTAAAGTCAGTTCTTTCCAATGCTGCACATCCATGTGCAATGCATCCAGATTATCCTTCAGATTATCCTTCAGATTATCTTTGAACCTCTTCCCAGTCTTGTGTTGTAGACGCTGTCCCCGTAGAAAATTTGCAAATCCTTTTAGCCTCCATTTTCACACCGTGGGACCTACCCATCCCATCTGGATTGTTTCAATGCAGGCTTAACAGACATAAATTAATTATTCAACGTAAAAAAAGTAAGTTTTACATTCTGTCAAGAAACACAAAGCTAAAAAGTGAATATTCAGTTTGGAAAGTGAGATTTTACATGCATTTAACAAATGCAGATACTTTGAGTCCGATGAATAATTTCGCTTCTATTTCGCCTCTGTATCAGCTCGACACACTACAGAAACTCCTAAAACTATTGAAAAAAATAAATAAAAATAACAAAAACAAAACAAGAAAAACAACTTTTCTCTCCAGTTTTCCTCCGACCTTCATAATCACCAAAAGACATGGCTGATAGCGTTAGAACAAATGTTTTAATATATATTTTTGTTAGATCCTGAGATACAGCCTCTTCTGAGTAAACAATTAAAAGTTAACTGATTTTATATATATATATATACTGTTTATACGTTATTTTAATAGATGCAATTTATTTAAGAAAATTCTCTGTTCTTTTTTTTAATTAAACAGTATTAATTACATTTACCGACCGGCCTGAATGAGAAATTGCGTAGAAAATATGTGTTCTGCTACAGGAATCGAACCTGTGTCTCCTACGGAACCGTCACTTGATCTAACGTGCTATACCAAATAAAATTTGTCGAATAATCCAGTCGGTAAATGTAATTAATACTGTTTAATTAAAAAACAGAGCATTTACTTAAATAAATTGTATGTATTAAAAAAAACGTATAAATAGAAAATATATTAAATAATTACTTAATTCATTTAATAATAATAATAATATATATATATATATATATATATATATATATATATATATATATATATATATATATATTGGAAATAATTCCTGTTTTATACAAATTTCATTAAAGAGGAAAGACAAGGTGCTGCGGTTAAGCTTCTTATTTAATTTTTCTTATGTTTGAATTTGTCATTTTCCTTTTTTGGACATGAAATGTGTGAAAATTGTCCGAATGCTTTGAATGTCGGATCGGTTTCGACTATTTTCAACCATTATCAAGGATTTTTTTTTTAATTTTTAAGTGAATGTGTATATTTAAATATTTTTTTATCTACACATTCAGTTATACATGAAAAAAAAAGAAGCTTCCTTGATAATAGCTAAAAATAGTCGAAACCGCTCGAACATTCAAAACATTCGGACAATTTTGAAGAGAAAAAAACTTAACGAACAAAAGAAAATTTAAATAAAATGTTTAACCGCATTACCTTGACTTTCGTCTTTAATAAACACACACACACACACACATATATATATATATATATTGTGGGTATAAGAATCAACACTGTATGGTGATTGTCGGTTAAACGCTTCAATGATCTCCGATCACTCTTCCCATATATATATATATATATATATATATATATATATATATATATATATATATATATATATATATATATATATCAGAATAAACCAAGTAATCGGTAAATATAAAGTGTTAAAATTAACCCGAACAATACAAAGAACTAAAAAGACAAAACAAACACCTACTTAAACAAAATTTGCCAAAATTTCTATAGAAACCAAACAAATGGCAACAAAGACCAGGAAGGCGCTCAGGAACTTCGATCTAAAACAATGACGCTGAGTTTTCCACCTAAAATACCTTCAGATGATAATAATCATGTTAGCGTGAAACTAGTAATAACGGTTTTAGATCGGAGTCCCTGAGAGTTTACTAACTGTTTTTTATCGTGTGCACACACACACACACACACACACACACACACACACACACACACACACACACACACACACACACACACACACACACACACATATACATATACATACATACATACGCACACACACAAACATACATACGTACATGCGCATACATATACGCACACACACACATATACATACATACATACATACGCACACACACACACACATAATGTCTGTTTTCTATTAGTCTCTTCAGAATTTAAATACTTTGCTAATTTTCAGAAAGGTAATTCGGCCAGCTAATCGTGTTGAACATGGTCGCTATAAGATTAGCAGACGGTCAAATACATTTAAAATAGTACAAAAACTGTCA
The DNA here is from genome assembly GCA_964036315.1 of Acanthosepion esculentum. NCBI lineage: Eukaryota > Metazoa > Mollusca > Cephalopoda > Sepiida > Sepiidae > Acanthosepion > Acanthosepion esculentum. The sequence continues at coordinate 103,306,638 of OZ038500.1, forward strand.
CCAGGTATGCGACGCAACCCGCTTTATATAAAAATGTTAGAATGTTTTCATTACTAATTCCAAGGTCCAAGGACATTGTGAAAATTTGATTTGGTCAGCGTTCACCATTTTAATTGCACCGATTTACATAAAGATGCAGTTAGCAGCTCGTCGTCTGACAGACAAATGAATAGTTTGCAAGAAGAAAGGATCGTCGACATATGCAAAATAAGAAAAAAAAGTTCCCAATTGTAAAGGCAGTGAGAAGAAGGTGGCGTCGTCTTTTTTGAGTTATTGTTTTTCTTAATGCTGTTATATTTGTTTTACCGATAGTAAATATCAGAATCACTGAAGAAATAACAATTTAAAAAAAAAATAATAATGATAATAATAATAATGATGGAATAAGTATTTTTCTCGGCAAGATTTATTTGTAATAGGCATATTTATAGTGGTGCATATCTCGAAATAAAACTGCCAATATTTACACATAGAATAAATGGTTAACGGGCGACCCTAAAACGAGTTTATTCCTTTAAAGTTGTAATTCGAAGTCAATTATTTTCTTTTCTTTCTGCTTTTGTCTTTTCTTTCTTTTTTTTCATTTCTTATCATTTTTTCTTTCTTTTTATTTCTTATCTCAATTTTTCTTTTCTCATGTCTTCTTTCTCTTTCTCTCCCACATATTTCACTTCTCTTTTTGTTTTTCGTTCGCACTTTTTTATTTTTATTCTCTTTAACTTCTCTCTTATATTCTTTCACTTTCTCTCTCACATATTTTTCTTAACTTCCCCCTTTCTTATTTTCGTTCTCTATTCTTCTCTTTTATTTTCTTTCTTCTTCTCTCCATTTTGTTATTTTATCTTACTCCTTTCCTATTTTCTTCTTATTTTCCTCTCTCCTATATACTCTTTTTTTCCGCCTTCTCTCCTAATTCCTTTCCATTTCCTATTTTCTTACTCTTTCTCCCTCGACTACTTTTTTCTTTCTCTTTTTCTCGTCGCCCACTCCTGTTTTCTCTTTCTCGCTCTCTGATTTTCTTTCTCGTTTCATCTTTCTTATTTTTTCTTTCTCTTTCTATCTCTCCCCAATATTCTTTTTCTTTTCTTCTCAACTCTCATCGTTTTACTTGTCCCACTTCCATTTTCTTTCTCACGTATCTTTCTCTCTTTTTGTTACTCTTTCTATCTCATTCTCCATTTTTCTCATCTCTTTCCTATTTTCTTTCTCTTTTTCCTGTTTTCTCAATGTTTTCCATTCTCCTTTATTCTTTCTCAATCTCCTCATATTTTCTTTATATTTCCTCCTTTTTCACAGATAATCTTCCTTGTCCACAGCAGGTTTTTTTCTTCATTTTTCTTTTTTTTGCAAAGAAAAAGTCTCTCTACTTTTTCTGCTTTATTTGCCCGTTTCAAATATTTTCGTACACTTTTCTTCCATTCTTTTTCGTTTTGTTGTTTTGTTGTTGTTGTTGTTCCTCCTTCTTCTTCTTCTTCTTCTTCTTCTTCTTCTTCTTCTTCTTCTTCTTCTTCTTCTTCTTCTTCTATTTTAAATTGCGTTTTGTTTCTCATGTTACTGTATTTCTTTTGTTTCTCTTTCTTTTTCTTCTTTTTTGCTCTTTCTCCTATATCATTTTTCGTAATATTCTTATTTCGTTTCGTTTCGTTTCATTTCTTTCTTTCTTTCAGACTCGAAGTTATCAGCTGTTTTCTTTCTGTCTGTTATATTCATTTTTATTATTTTCTTTCTTTCTTTCTTTCTTTCTTTAAGACTCGAAGTTATCATCTGTTTTCTTTCCGTCTGTTATATTCATTTTTATTATTTTCTTTCTTTCTTTCTTTCTTACTTTAATTATTTTCTTTATTACTCCATTTCTTTTTATTCTTCTCATCACAAAAAGCTATAACCGTGTATCCTCTAGTGTAACCGCCATAAAATAAAAATAAAAGCATTAAAACAAATGATTAAATATATTTATCCAGCAAGGAAAACATATTTCGATGTCCATAAATCTGCGAAATATCTCCTCAAATATTATTTTTCATAAACCTCTCGTCTGCTTCGCTTAAGTATTTATGCATAAGTAATACATTCGCACATTTTTTATTCTAACAAATTTCTTTCTGTTTGAAACTTTCTTCTTTCCTTTCCTTGGAAATAAATTTGCAACTGTCTTTTATCAGCGTTTCAACCATTTCATATTTAAATAACAATGGCGCTGGTTTTTGTGGTTATTATATTAAAGCAAACAATCTTTTCTTTTGGTCTATTTATGGATTCAACTTTTCCAGAGCGACGGAAACGAATCCAATTTATTTACTGTTGTTTCCTTATTCTCAGTGCAATTAAAAAAAGAAAAATAGAATAAATGATTTCGTCTTTTTTTATCATTTGAGTGTCAAAATGTGAGTGCGTGGCTCAGAATGAATGTGTGTTCTTGGGTGAGTGTGGTTGGGAAATATCGATAATATTTTTGTTTATTTATGTTCATATCTGAATCCGTTTCTTTCTTTCTTTCTTTCTTTCTTTCAAGTTCTACTGCAACAGTTTCTTTTCTTGCACTTTACACTCGTGGAAATGTTTTCAGGTTTCTTGCTCCCTGGCACGTACGAGCTTCAAAATGTAACATCAATCGCCATCTCATTTTTTCTTGATTCCTCTTCTTATATTGTCCTTTTATTGTCTTCACTAAAATCTTAATTCTCTCCCACTCCCAGTAATCTCTTACTTCTTAGTTGTATTATTGTCTTGCTTGTGGTGAAAGAGTGAAAAAACAGTCTATTCTTGTCCCATCAATCTATCTATCTATCTATCTATCTATCTATCTATCTATCTATCTATCTATCTATCTATCTATCTATCTATCTATCTATCTATCTGATACGATTTATTGTCCTCTCTCAGAGAATTCTATATGTGTTTTGTACTTATCTCGAAAATACTGTTTCTATCTGTTTAACTGACACACACAGACACTAACACAGACACAGATACATAGATACATAGACACACACATAGATACACACACACACACACACACACACACACACACACACACACACACACACACACATATATATATATATATACAAATGTAAAAGAACGAAGAGTAAAATTTCAACGTTCAAAACATTAATTTAAAACAGGGCTCAATACAAAAGTAGAGCAATAATATCTTCAAATGAGCTATCTATCTAGCGATATATATATATATATATATATATATATATATATATATATATATATACAGAGAGAGAGAGAGAGAGAGAGAGAGAGGGAGAGAGAGAGAGAGAGAGAAGTCGTGACGTATTGATTTAAAATATCTACACTCAAATTCCTCAGGTATGAACACTTCCAAATAAATAGCATGACAAGATATGTATCTATCATCAAATGGATTAAACCACACACCCACACATTTCCCCCCTTTATTCCAAACGATAGCCTCAACTCGACGTGGGGGGAGGCGGAGAATATGTGTACAAATTGGACAGGCTTATTTTGTAATACTGTAAAATTTCCAAGGTAGACCGTCGTGTTGAAATATTTCACTTTCTGCTGTAGTGATTTTCCAAGCGTAGCTCAGATGTGGCACAAGGCCGAAAGTATGGAGCACCCAGTGAGAATTGAACTCACTGCTCAGTTGTAGTAGTTCTAGCGCGACAAGCATGCTAACCATGACACCACCTCGAGGTGCCCTTCACCTTCTGCTGTATCTGCTAATAGGTAGGGACCTTAGAACAGTAAAGAAATTTGGTATTCCATGGATCTTTACTTTTTGTACCATTTCGATTCCTGTCTCCGAATTTTTAAAGACTTTGTTGTGTATCTTGGCATTTTTCGTATACGATTTACAATTAAACTCGATTGCATGAGAATTTAGAATGAAATTCAATTTTGATTTCATCACTAAACACTAACCATTGTTTTCCATTTCCAAACATTTTACAGAAGATATTTTTTTGCTCAATTTTTTCGTCTTGTCTTTGGTTAGCGATATTTTGTGGGTGAGGGGGGTTGTAATGGATTCCTTTTAATTATTTCTACAGAGAATCTACCTGACTATGAAATGATACTTTAGTGTGATTTTCATCCAGTCTTTGAAAAGTCGTTAATTTGGGGTTGGATACTTGTAACCTAACTAGATTTATTTGATCTTTTTTCGTTAAGTTCGAAGGTCAAACATTTTTTTTAAAATCCAAAATGTTCCTTATATCCATATGCTTCTATTGGGCGTTGTCTGGAAAGTTTCTTCACGATTACACACTCACTCAGTCTTTTCCATAATCTCATCTTCTTTGTTAAAATCACCAATTATGAAATTTAAATCAACAAAACTAAAATTTCAAGTGGAAGATGCCAAGCGCTTTATGAAATGTTTGATCCATTTAAGTTGAAAAATTGAAGGCGTGATTTTAAGTCAGATGCTTCCTAATTTTACTCACTTATCTCTGTCTGTCTATCTATCTATCTATCTATCTATCTATCTATCTATCTATCTATCTATCCTGTCGCCGCTGGGTGTTAACCATAATGTCCACTTTTATATTTACATACGATCTATCCCTGATACTGAGCACTTTAATCCATAAATAAAACATACATTAAAACCATGTCTTATCACACGCGCACACACACATATACTTATATATTCATATTTATATATATATGTGAATATATATTTATATACATACATATATATATATATATATATATATATATATATATATATATATATATATTTATACTTATGTGTGTGTGTGTGTGAGAATCCAACGAAATGCTAAATGCGTAAGAAAATTTATGAAAACTTTAATGTTTCGCCGATAAAGACGCCGAATAATCACGAAAGTATATCAAAGCAATTTTTGTAAAAATTGTCGCACGCACACACACATACAGGCACACACACACATAAACACAAGAACACACAGACACACACACACAGACACACACACACACACGCACACACACACACACACACACACACACACACACACATATATATATATATATATATATATATATATATATATATATATATATATATATATGATTGTTGCTTCTTTGCAGAAGACCATGTCTTCAGTTGGTAGCTTTTTTTTTCTGGTTTTCAATCAGAAATCTATTATTTTCATAATTTATACCTGAGCTATTGCGCTGCTATGGGCCGTAAGTGATTCTTAAGGCCAGTTTCAGTTTTACAACCTCTCTTACACACGTGGCAAATATAAAGTTTAACTGTGTTATCTATATTGGAAACTTACCAGTCCCTGTCATGTGATGTTGGACTCCCGCAACAGAATTGTCACAAAAATCTCACAAATAACCGTCAGGTCTTTCTGGTAGGGTTGCATTCACAGGAGTTTGTATCTGACCTCTCTAGTGTGATCGCACGTAACTGGCTAAACCAGCCACCAAAAGGAATATATATATATATATATATATATATATATATATATATATATATATATATATATATATATATATATATATATATATTTATTTCAAAATATTATTTTTATAAACGGTGTAATTTGCATCTACCGAACTGCACACCTGACTGAGATAATAATAAAGGAAATGTGCTCTGCAACTCTCCACAAAATAACGTTGGGGGGGGGGGGGCGTAACCGGAAATGGTGTCGATATAAGAAATCCATCGATTCCTTCAAAGTGGAAACAATTCCGAGCAAGACGTCTCTTACCCAGAAAGACGTCATCGGACTAAAGTAATGTTTTGGATGATGGAATTATATATCTGTAGGAAGGAGAGGGGGAGATATAAGATCGCAAGCGTCTGTTATTATTATGGACCGACAGGAAGATATTGAAAAGATGAAATTAAAATAAAAATTAATATTAAAAATGATTATGACACTACTAATAATAATGAAAAAAAAACAACAAAAAAAACAAAAAGAAAGGCAGAAAGGCACTCAATGAAATCGGTAGACTACATGTCCAAATCCGAAAGAAAAACAAAATAATTTAAAATTTTAGCATTCCAACAGATTCAGCGTTTCCTGTCAGTACATGGTTATAACTAACGATTATGTTTTTAAATATCCTCCCCCCCCCACCTACACATATATAATTCCACCAATAAAAACATTACTTTAATCCGATGAAGTCTTTTGGGGGACGAGGCGTGTTGCGCAGATTTTTTTCCAATTTGTCTTTCATTTGACTCACATTATTCTGATACACAGAAGTTTGCACACACATAGACGCACACACACACACACACACACACGCACATATATATATATATATTGAAAAAAAATTTCGTAATTTTTCTTACTTAATTTTCTCCAGCCATCAAGAAATTAATTCGTGGACTTGAAAGGATTAAA
>OZ038500.1:103317972-103362972 GCA_964036315.1 Acanthosepion esculentum
CAGTGGGTGAAAGGATCTACAATTGTTACTCGTGAAGTGTTGGCTAAAATTTATCCGCGTCTTATGAAGATGCAGGCGTGAAATATTGAATCAAAGATTATTCAGATTTTATTAATTAAGCAGCCGAAAATATCGACAGGAGAAAGGGATATGGGGCACTGAATGACTCATGTAGATGTCGGTGTATCATAAAATCATATTTATGTAGTTATAAGTTTAAGTGTATGTATGCGTCTGTACCTAGGTGTGCGTGTTTGTTTGTAGTGATGTTAGAATCATTGATTATTAAACCGGCTTTTTGAAACTGTCTTAGTTTTTATCTCAAGTGACAGGATTTATTCAAATGTGTTCAATTTGAAAAATTTCCTCCAAGAATGTTGGGAATATTAACATCTTCCGAAAAAAAAAAAAATAGAAAACTCCAAACCAAAGCAAAAATAGTTTAAAAAAAAGAAGAGAGAAAAAAAAACAACAACATTCATTGGCACTCATTATAACTCCGGACAACAACAGAAACAAAATGGTGGAAAAATTAACGTAAAAAATGGCGGATGAATAAAAAAAATCCTTCCCCACGAAAAAAAGTAAGATTTTGAGGAACGGAATATAAATGAAAAAGCAAGAAGCTGGACGTTGTGATTTGAATGAAAACTAATGAAAAATAAATAAAAATGAAGGATAAATGAAATTTTGGGTTGATATTCTTTAATCGACTCTCATTTATTGTTTTTATTTGTTTTATGCAAAAAAGAAACAAATATTTGGAATGTATATTTCTAAATATTCAGCTCGTCTTCGGGAAAAAAGATATTTTAAAGCCGAGAATTACAGGGATTTGAAATCTCCGTTTTTGTAGTTGAGGTTGATAGTGATGTAAACTAGTATTTCCTTTCTTTTTTCTTTCTTTTCTTTATATTGCCTTTGTATATTATGTGTGTGTGTGTATATTTGAAATTTATGTCTCTGTGTGTGTGTCTGTGATTGTTGTGTATGCCTGTATATCATCGGTGCGTTTGTATGTGCATGTGTGCATATGACGTTTATTTGTGTTTGAGTTATGTATGCTTGTGTGGTTGGTGTGTGAGTTTGACACAAATGTATATGCGTGTTTGTGTGTGTGTGTGTGTGTGTGTGTGTGTGTGTGTGTGTGTGTGTTCGTGTGTACATGTGTTTGTTTGTGCGTGCTTGACATAAATTGTAGATTTTGTAAATTCGCATGCTCCTGTTAAAATCATCTGTGCGCATGCGTCGGATTTTAAGTATAAACAAAATTAAAATAAAGATTGTTTTAAATAAAACAAATTAAAAATATTGTATCTTAGTTTATATTCATGATTTATTTATCGATTTATGAATAATCTATCTATCTATCTATCTATCTATCTATCTATCTATCTATCTATCTATCCCAGTCTGTTCATATCTATCTATCTATCCCAGTCTGTTCATATCTATCTATCTATCTATCTATCTATCTACATAACCATAAATGTTTACAATTTCGAAATTTAACACGCGATCAAGTATATGTTAGTATTGATATACTATTAAGCGGAACCGCAGTTGAAATCTCCCTATTATTTGTAACATCTTTCAAATTATTTTTTGTCCTAAGTTTTTGTATGCGATAGTATAAATGAAAATATCTTTTAGACGTCATTCTAAATAAATAGGTTTCCTAATAAAAATCCCAAGAGTAAAAATGAATTTAACACCAGAGAGAAGTACGAGAAAGCGTGCATCTGCCGAAAATTTAAGTGATTGATTTTTTTAAACGGTCGTCAGTCCTTTATAGATTATTTAAAGTCGATACATATTTTAGATTGTATGACTAAACTTACACTATCCGGTGTTCCCAGCGGTCCCCACTCGAAGTACTGACCGGAATCGATACTGCTTAACTTCGGTGATCAAGCGAGTCCCGTTACCTAAAAGTTAAATCTTGGTGCTTGCTGATATATATATCTATATATATATATCTATATCTGTCTTTGTCTTTCTCCCCCACCTCTCTCTCTCTCTCTCTCTATATATATATATATATATATATATATGCTTCTAAAATCAGATACAGAAATTCCAACAATTTTTTTAGAAATTTGTCAAATGGAAAACGTTTCATTGAAAATAGATTTGATCAAATCTTTTTTCAATGAAACTTTTTAGATTTGTCACATATATATATATATATATATATATATATATATATATATATATATATATATATATATATATATATATATATACCAACAAAGAAAAGCGATAACTAAGGAGGTTTTGAATGAATTTTTTCAAAAATGGAATATTTTTCTTGACGCTTTTATTTTTATTTTAGTTTTAATTTCAAGCTAATAGATTACATTTAATATTTTCAAATACCAAAACAAAATATTTCAAAATGAATTTAAATTGATTGGAATGAGTTTTTTTTATTATCAGTAAAAACGCTTTATTAAAAAATCTTTCGAAAATAAAATATACTTTCTGAAATTGTATTTGAAGAAGATTAGCTGATAAAATTTTTAATTTGATTTGAAATAAATATTACTTACTTTTTAAAAATCATTTCACCTCAAGCAAGGCAACAAAGTCACTAAGATTCAAGAGGTTACTGAGTGTTAGACAATATGAGAAAACTATACTATTAAGGAGAGAGAACAGTAAAAGAACAAGAATTAAGGAGACAAAAGATAATGATTCACGTTGCATTTAAATGTTTGAAGAACCATAGAGGAAAGTTCGCCAGAACAATTACTATGAAAATATTTCTAGAAAAGACACAGGGAAGCTACATTATGGTGGTGGGAATTGGAGAGAAGCCGAGATGCTAGGCCAGGACCAATAACATTGCAGGTTTTAGTTTAAAATATCGCAGAAAATCATTTTTTTAACACGGAGGTGGGTGTTTTTATAATTTGTTGGCAACTTATATTTCGTAGTTTTTGTAAGGGGGACATAATTGTAACAATTACTTGCTGAATTTTTATATAATTTTTAAAAATTTCCCAATAATCTTAAAAATTTCAGAAAATGATCTAAGCAATCTAATATTTTTTGAATTTTATATACAGTTTTCTAATAATGTTGTGTTTAGATATCTGTATTTACAAAATCTACACGTTTATAGGCACATAAAATAAATTCAATTTTTTTTAAATATTGGAGGGTCGTTGAATTGTAGTAAATTTTTCCATTTATGATTATTAAATACAATCTTAATTTAATAACAATATCACTTGATTCTACAAATTAATACAGAATTTTAAAAGATTTAAAAATTATGTTTTTTAAGACAATAGTGTCAATAATATATTTTATACTTTTAAAAGCTTCCAAAGTTAAATAATGTTTTAGTTTTATTGAATTCTTTATTTGACGATTCAGAGCAGATTTTCTGTAACTGCGGCTCCTGTTTGACCAAAAAATTTAAAGATTAAAATATTCTAAGAACTTTTGTCCTTATAACTTATAATGTTTAGCATTAAGTGCTACAAAAAATGTCTGATAAAATTAAATAAGTGGGTTAACAGAGATAAAAGATATATTTTTACCTTTATATATTCATTTGTAAATAAGTCTTGAAAGTTTCATTAAAATCTGACAATTATCCGATTTTTGCAAGAATTTCCAAATCAATGTGTTTTACACCGCAAAAAAGACTTTAAAATTTCTCATACTAATAAATGGTCTCCAACTGACACACGAAAAACACAATTTTTAACCAAAATTTCGGTTCTAAAAAGATCCACAAATATAATTTAATAATCAAAAAAATCCTTTGGTCTTTTCTTTTAATAACAACATAAAGATTTAGAGAATAAAATGTTCTTTTTTAACGGTTAAGGGCATTTTTTCATCATGTATGCTCATTTTTTAGCGAATATTTGGAGATACCTATATAGCTTACTTTTATATATATATATATATATATATATATATATATATATATATATATATATAAAGTAGACTTTGAAGTCAACACCCAGCGGCGACCGTATCTTTCATGCTTAAACGCAGTAACAATTGCGCTTAAGCATAAAACAGACTGTCGCCGCTGGGTGTTGGCTTCAATGTCCACTTTTATGGTTACATAGGCTCTATGCCTAATATTGAGCAATTTAACTATAACTATATTTTTATCATTCATATATATATATATATATATATATATATATATATATATATATATATATATATATATATATATATATCAATTATGAGTGTATCAATCTTCAAAGAATTGTAAGTAACATATGAAAAATACAGTGGATTATTATATGTTCGAATGAAATTTTCGAATCTTAAAGAAAAGTTTTATTTTGTTAGACATTGTAAATATTCTGTAAATTGTTCTGTGTTAATAAATAAATATATGTAAGTTTGTTGGCAATTATTTGAAAAATGTAAAGTGTTCTTCGACTCTAACCTCGACTTTTGCTACGAGGTTCTAGACTTCTGGCGCTCGTTAGGCAGATATAAAATAGATTCTTCCGACTGTCCCCCTTTTAAAGAAAACCTCGCCCAATAGTTTTTATGCAATTGAGGTTGTAGATAAGTAAGGAAAGTCGGGGGTCGGTAACGTTGAGAGTCTTTCGTGCCTCAGATTTACAAGCGACAACGTCAAAACGGATTAAAACTAACAAGGAAATCTCGTGAGAAACCAGCGAGAGAAAAAAAACATAGTGCGAATGAGAGGGTTAGGTGACTGCGGGAATACACACACGCACAGAGAGAGAGAGAGAGAGAGAGAGAGAGAGAGAGAGAGAGAGAGAGAGAGAGAGAGAGAGAGAGAGAGAGAGAGAGAGAGAGAGATGGGGGTTGAGGATGATGAGGGGAAGGATATGGAAAAAGAAATATACTCAAGTGATTGAGATAAGGAAATCAAACAGAATCAGAGAAAGAAAGAAAGAAAGAAAGTAAAAAGAGAGAGAAGCGGAAAAAGAGGAAGAGAGGGAAGGAGGGAAAGAAAGAAAGAAAAGAAAAAGAGAAAGTTAAAAATGACAGACAAATCACAGAGAGAAAGAAGAAAAGAGAATGAGAAAGAATGAAAAAGAAGTGTGAGAAAATGAAAAAGTGATATTGAAAAAAAAATGAAGTAGAGAAATATTAAAGAGTAAAAAAGAGTGGGCAAGAAAGAGAGAGACATAGATAGAGAAATAGACAGACAGATAGAGAGAGAGAGAGAGAGAGAGAGAGAGAGAGAGAGAGAGAGAGAGAAAGAGAGAGAGAGAGAGAAACAAAAGAAAGAAAGAGTGGGAGAGAGAGATACTGAAATTCACCTGAGGTATTCTTGACAGTTCTATGAGAAATCTACCCAGGCCATTAATTTCCACTGAAACTCGTTAAATCCTTAACAGCTTGTAGACAAAAGCAAAAATAAAATCACATGTATATATATATATATATATATATATATATATATATATATATATATATATATATATATATATGTATGTATGCATGTGTATGTGTGTGTGTGTGTGTGTGTGTGTGTGTGTGTATAGTGCTTGTTCTTTCTTCCCGACGCCTATCTCACCCAGAATTATATTACATCATTGAAGTTTATGAATGTATCAGTAGCACGCGATTTAGAGTTTTCTTGACCTCTGACCCTTCACAAACTCAGTGTCTCCAATATTTGAAACTCTATAGATCATTTTTTACGAAATCCTCGATCTCTACCCTCGACCGCCATTACTTGCAAAATCTAAGTTTCTGACTTTGTCTATCGCTTTTCTCTGCTACTAAAGAGCTGTATATATTCAAATATACATCTTAAATCCTTTCAAGTGCTAACATTAAACTACGGTAAAACCAACGCTACACGATCTTCATACTATCTCAGAAATGCGTTAATGAACGATAAAAGAAAACTGTTGTCCACATGTACTAAAAATTCAAAATTAATTCGCCATAGAGCAATATTAAGAATGCCAAACTTGTAGCGACTATGTCCCGCCATTGCAGCCATATACCAGACTAATGTTAATTCGCTTTACCCCAGATGTATTCAATAATGTGGCCTAGAGTCAGGCTATGTTAATCGTTTTTAATGTCGACAAAGGGAGCACTTATTGTAAAGCAATGATTAAAAAGCTGATCTCGTCAAACATTCGTTGTTGTTGCGAGTTTGAACCAACTAAAGTGTTCCTATTGTTGTGGCTTGTACCAGACTATATTAAGCCAAATAAGTTTCTGTATTTAATATTGTTTGGATTTTTTATTAGGTTTATTCATTTTTGACTAGGATTTCTTACACTTTCATTTCACTGGTTTTTATCGCAACATTTTGCCCGGAAGATGAGAGTTTAAAAAATTCTGCTGAAATGAATGATAGAAACACGAGTAAAAACGTTATTGACAATGCTTCTTTCAATAATAAATACATGGTAATACGAGTAGCATAAGTAAATAAACATTAAATATTTAATCGCCGAACGTTCGAAAAATAAAGCTATCACTAGCATCTTTTGCAGCTTAATTGGTAAAACAGGTGTTGTTTTAAGGATAGAGATCTGGCGAAGAAAAGAAAAAGGGGAAATGAAGGTTCAAGTCTCATCAGAAACTTCTGCTTTACTGCGAAGAAAAGCAACAGGAATGAAAATGAAATACTAGCCAAAAATGAATATTTTCGTACATTTGGATAACTTTGTTATAAAATAAGTGGTATCAATCAATCTATCTATCTATCTATCTATCTATCTATCTATCTATCTATCTATCTATCTATCTATCTCTATCTGTTCATATCTATCTATCTATCTATCTATCTATCTATCTATCTATCTCTATCTGTTCATATCTATCTATCTATCTATCTATCTATCTATCTATCTATCTATCTATCTCTATCTGTTCATATCTATCTATCTATCTATCTATCTGTTCATATCTATCTATCTATGGCAATTTGTTTACTATCTATCTATCTATCTATCTGTTCATATCTATCTATCTCTATCTGTTCATATCTATCTATCTATCTATCTATCTATCTATCTATCTATCTATCTATCTATCTATCTATCTATCTATATGTCTATCTATCTATCTATCTGTTCATATCTATGTATCTATGGCAATTTGTTTACTATCTATCTATCTATCTATCTATCTATTTATCTGTTCATATCTATCTATCTATCTATCTATATATCTATTTATCTGTTCATATCTATCTATCTATCTATGTGTATGTGTGTGTATGTGTATGGGAAATGTATTGATTTTGTAACGGGGGTTTCTGGAGTGGGGGAACCATGTCTGCTGCAAGACCACCATTAACTGGCAAGGACGGCATTGTTAAGCAGCGGGGTCAAAACTGTTGAGTGGGTGAAACATCAAATTTACGACCCAGTCTTCTGTCCTCCGCTTTGAGTCTGCGGCTGGATTCAGTAAAAGATGCCGGTTAGAAGATGTTGTCAGCAACCCTCTGCTCTTCGCATACGCGGCAGTCGATTCCATAAGTGACGACGGTCATTCTTAGGCAATCCCTGAATCGCTTTCGTGGTGCCTCTATAATGTCTTGTCTGAAAGTTAGTTCTTCCTGTCGTTCAGAAAGTGTCGGTACATTTGGGGAGTAACGGACCGTCACACACACACACAGACATACACACACGCGTGTGCTCCCGCACACACACACACACACACACACACACACACACACACACACACACACACACACACACACACAGACAAAGACACACACACGTAGACACACACGTATTTTGCGCGTATACATTAATGCAGGTACGATGTATTTTTCAGGTGATCAACTTAAGGTGAATATAAAGTTATATTAAGTGGACATTGAAAATTTAACAAAGACATTATTGGTGGGGGTGAATTAGAAAATGTAAACCTGCATTGCAGAATTGATTTACATTTACGATATTTACGGAGAGTAAAAATGTTTATTTCCCACCCACTCAGCACTCTGGATATTATTTGCTAAGTTTCGGACGAAATCATTAAATCATTCAAAATACATTTGTCGACTTTTTTCTCCATCGATTACTTTCTGAAATCGTCATAAGCAATTCCTGACTTATAGGCCAAATTTGTGAATATTTTCCAGTCTCCTCGTTTTTGTTTTTATATATTTTAATGAACGAGAAAACAGACAGAAGTTTTGCCGAATTTAGACTTGAACGCATAAAAGCAACTTATTCAGTAGCGCATTTTAGTCTTGCCAGAGCAAGGGAGATAACTATAGTTATCATTCTTGCACAAACAATGTCGTATTCCCAAACTGTCTTTCTTTTGATAATGTCGAACTTGAGCTTAAAAGACCGACGCCGACTACTCTAGTTGATTTTAGTTTTAATTTTTTAATTTATTTTTAAATTTTTATTTTTTAAATTAATAAGGTAAAAAGTTTTGTCGTATTTTGTATAAAGTTAATTCATTGTTTCTCAGATGTCTTTCGGAGAAGTGTAGATAAACTGTGTGTGACAAGCGCGAAATATACTTTCACAGAGACTGGTGTAGCACAGAATTTATTATGAAAAATCTTATAAAAGTATTTCTCAGTTTGTTTGTTTGTTTCTTTCTTTCTTTCTTTCTTTCTTTCTATAACTTGAAACAAACACATTTCTGCTTGAATGAAAGTAAAATGAGAAGCAAAAGAAAAAGGAGAAGGATTAAAAAGAAGGGGAGGAGGGAAAAGGAGGAAAAGAATAAAAGTGAGTAGAAAAAGATGAATTACAAGTAAAGAGGAGGAGGAGGAGGAGGCGTATAAGGAACTAAGGAAAGAAAAAGAATAAAAAGGGATGCAGAAAGGGGAGAAATGTAGAGGGAGGAGGAGAATGAAAACGAATAATGTTGTTATTGTTGTTTTTTTTTTGTGATGGTGCTGGTGGTAGTGGAGGCAGAAAACGAATAAAAAAAAACGATGGAAAAATATGTAAAATCTTTTCCTGAACATCCGATACAATTTCCGGTTAGTTCATCTCTCGATGATTTTCGAATTTTTCTTAAAAGAAAAAAAGAATTTGTAATATTGCGTGTTGAAATTTTTCGGAATTTCCAGCGAATATGAATGAAACGGTGAATGCACACGACCTTACTCATTTTTGTGAATATCTGAGATTTTACAAGAACAAAACTGAACATAAAAATTAGATTTTCCTTTGAGAGTGATTTCAAATTAAATTTTGTTATTGAATATTATCAACTTCATATGAGTAAATGACGTTGGATCGGAATCGACAATTCTGCTACATACGATTAAAACTAAAATGAAGAAACACATAAATATGCAATATATATATATATATATATATATATATATATATATATATATATATATATATATATATATATATATGAAATGATATATATATATATATGTATATATATATATATGTATATATATATATGTGAAATTATATATATATATATATATATATATATATATATATATATATATATATATATACATACACATATGTGAAATTATATATATATATATATATGAAAATTTCTCAAAGTTAACTTTTAGAGAAGACAATGTTTATAAATAAATGACAATAGGAAAACAGTTATGTGGAGTTTTTTTTATTAATCTTCTTTGTTTAATTAAATTCATTTCGTTTCTTGCCTTGAAAAAGTCCACATTGGACGAAACGCGTCAGCAATTACTGTTTTCCTGTTGTCATTTATTTATAAATATATATATATATATATATATATATATAATTTCACCCCAGGCAAAGCAATAAAGACATTAAGGCGCAGTTTCTCAATAAAGAAAATATTATTAAGGAGATCGAACAATAAAAAGACAAGAATTAAGAAGACAAAAGATAACAATTGACATCGCATTAAAATTTTAGAACAAAATTGACTAGAAAGTAAGAAAAAGTGGAAGAAATTTCCATAAGGGAGAAGTGCAAGAGAAGAAACAGGTAGCATAGAACCTACGGTTGCATGTGAACATTTCAAATGTAAAAGGATGAAACTTTGCCGCCAATCTAGTAGTACGCTTAAATTTATAAAGCCTAGGTACCAAATTGGACATCTCTTCAGAACAATTACCATGAAAATCTTTATAGAAAATACACAGATATATATTTTAGAAAAGTTGATTTGTGATTATTGGCATTGGGAATGTAACATTAATTCTTAGTAATGAACAAGGCGGTCGAAATTCCTCAAATAATAATAGTATTAATGTGATCTTTGGGCGGTCTATTCACAGTTTTTGATCTGGGTACGAGGCAAATTATTCGAAAATTGGAAAAGACTGATAAGAAATGAAACATACGTTGTCGGTTAATTTAATAAAACGTGTTTAAAGATGTAAAGATCTATCATATCATTGCATGTAGACAAATAAATCTTGATATAACTGTTGATCGTTTTTATCAAAATTTGTTCAAATCTATTTGTTAAAATATTTGCTACACTTAATTCATTTGACACAAGACCTCAATAATGGACACAATGGTAGAATCGAACACTATATACTTTTACGAGATTAATTTGATCACTATCGCTCAGCAACAGGCGACCTATCTATCCATGGCATTTATTTATCTTAGAAGTGCACAGGGCTAAGGAATGAGGACAATGTCGGTAGATTGTGTTGCGCCAAACTTTCAAGCTTCTATTGAATTCTGTATGTCATTTATTTGGGTCTGGTTCCATTAGAATACATTCAACACTTTTCAGCAAGAATTGTTCGTCTTTGTGCATTAACACATATGTCACTCAGTATATATGTATAGTCCTGATTACACACACACACACACACACACACACACAGACACACACACACACAGACACACACATTTTACACGTGTTTTAGAATCTGATTCAAATCTTTAATTTAATTCCATCTCTGCGTTTCTTTCATTTTCTTCTTTTTTTTTTCTCGTATCGATTTTCCCGCCAATCTCGGTCTGTCTAATTGTTAACACGTTCCAACATTTTCGAAAGTAGTCTTTCATAAATAGCTTTTAGCAAAGGAGATAAAAATAAAACCACTGCTTTTGTTGAGTCAAAAATATTGAATCCGTCTTTCTTGATTTTTTACAGCCTATATCTGTGTGTGTCTTCTCGCATGACTATCTCATTACGAGTCTGTGAGATGATTTTTTTTTCTTTCTTGCCTAAAAGTCTGACTGGGAAGTGTTTCGATAATTCAACAACCGGTTGCATGGCCTTGATATCAGGCAATAACCGATCAGAGGAAACTTTAATGCATCTGCAGGGACATAAATTCTTTTGTCGTTGTTCTCAGTCGGCAGTGAATTGCTGTTAAGTGAACTAGTGTATAGTATGGCCGTTGCATTCATAATGTGTAATATGAAGTGGACTAAGGCGATTTTTCGTTAATATTAAACAGCTGAGTACTTTCTAGATAGACATCATATGTTAGTTATAATTTGTGTGATTTGACTTGTTTCATTTGTCAAAACTGACAATGGACAGTACAGCCATGTAGGCGCCACTGACCAAATAAATTAAGGAAAGGTGCGTGTTTAGATATTGATGGTCAGTAACCTAATCTGGTAGACTAACTCGATCCTGATGGGTATTCCACTACTTTGGCGTTGTGTCAGACTAATTTCGGTTTAATTATTGGTCAGCAACAGTCATAGCCCTCTACAACTTTAAATCAAGCTCTTAGCAATGTCTGTCTCCTTACTATCCCTTCCTATTATTCCACCCATTTACACAAGCACTAGTTAAGTAGGTTATCCACTCTTTCCTACTGTCCATCTTACCTTCAATGTATCACGTGACTGTCAAATTATCCAAGCCATCTTTCCTCATTACGTATTCCAGAAATTTCATCTGTCTCTTTCTGATTCTAAGTACAAGTGTTTTTTTGTTCCCATTTTCCATTTAAGCTTCCTCGTTGTCTACTTTTTCTGTCCATGGTATTCCCAGCATCCTCCTGTAGAACCGCATCTCTATTGCTTCTAGTCTCTTCTTCTCTGAAGAAATTGTCTGGCGTTCACTACTATCAATATTATTGGTTTGATTATTGTATGGGTGGGTTCAATGGACATCTTCAGGCATACGTCGTTTCAGTTTTTCTTTTAGTTTCTGACTTTTGGAATAAACAGACAAATAAAGCGGTAGAGATTTTAAAGAAACTCTCAAGGAAAAGCGATTGATGAATAACCTTGTAAATAGTCCAATGTTGAAAATTAAGATTTGAGTAATGTATTGAATAATGATAGCACTTCATCTTAGAAAGATCATACAGCAAATATAGCAAAAAACTACCTTTTATAAGTGAGCGTGCCACCATTGCACTAAATCACAGTTTCAAAGACGATTTTGTTATTTTTCTTTTCAGTTTTTAGTCCCACTTTTTCCTTTCTCTCTGCTCCAAGCCTCGCCTAAAACCCAAATGTTTACCGTCAATTCCCGCCAACATTTCTTATTATTTGAGACGCTCCATTTCTTATCTGAAGTCACGCTTACCTGCTATTTCTGTTTTTTTTTCTGTCATAAAATGTTTCTTTTTTCTTTTCTCTCAGCCTCTCTTTATTTCTATTTCATCTCGTTCTTTTTTCTTCTCTCTATTTTTATCCTTTGATGAATTTTCATTCATTTCTCATTCCGTCCAATTTTTATTTAGTGTTTTTCCTTCTTTTTTATTTGCTTAACCAATTAGCAATCTTCTATTCCAGTTTTTCTAACCCCGCCTTTTTTCTTTGACGCTTACACAATTGTTTCTGACTATTTTTCTTACTCTTTCCTTACTTTCTTTTATCGTTTTTTTTTATTCCATTTCCCATGTTAGTCTCCGCCCCCTTTCTTTTTCCGAACCATTCTGTCTCTACTATTTTCCCATGTTAGTCTCCGCCCCCTTTCTTTTTCCGAACCATTCTGTCTCTACTATTTTCCCATGTTAGTCTCCGACCCCTTTCTTTTTCCGAACCATTCTGTCTCTACTATTTTCACATGTTAGTCTCCGCCCCCTTTCTTTTTCCGCCTCCTTTTTTTGTCTTTACTTTTCTGAACAAGACTCCGCCTCTTGTTTTATCATTTTCTTTCTCTTCTAATAAAATTCCTTCCTCTTCTTTTTTGCTCCTCGTTCAGTCACCGCCTCCTTTTGTCTACCCTCAGTCAGTCACCGCCTCCTTTTGTCTACCCTCAGTCAGTCACCGCCTCCTTTTCTCTACCCTCAGTCAGTCACCGCCTCCTTTTCTCTACCCTCAGTCAGTCACCGTCTCCTTTTCTCTCCCTCCAGTCAGTCACCGCCTCCTTTTCTCTACCCTCAGTCAGTCACCGTCTCCTTTTCTCTACCCTCAGTCAGTCACCGCCTCCTTTTCTCTACCCTCAGTCAGTCACCGTCTCCTTTTCTCTCCCTCCAGTCAGTCACCGCTTCCGTATTCAACACAGTCTCTTTTTCCTTTTTTTTTTTCAATAATTCCACTCAGTGTCTCTTCGCTATTTGCATGACTTCTGCTGCCTTTGTCTGTCCATCTTCCCATTCAATTGCCCCGTTCTCACCCCAGCCTCATCGATTGCCATCTCGCCTGATGCCCAAATAGCCGGCCGGCTTCATCATCATCTTATCTTCAATGGCTTTTTTTCGCCTTTTGCCATTTTTCTTTATCCCGGACTCTCCCCGTCTCCATATCCGGAGTAAGATCTTTACTATGAATTTCATCTCTTCTCTCTTTTTTTTCTCAGCGCCTCCACCACGCCCTGATTTAAATCCCCGCCTCCAACTCCATCAGTCGATTTTCTTTCGTTTTTGCCTTTCAGCGTTGATTTTCTTTTCGTTATTCTGTTTACATTAGCGCTTCATTTGTTTTTCTTTCCCTTTGAAACACGATTTCTTTGTCATCAATAAATTATCTTTTAATTCCTTATTTTTTCTTTTTGTTATTTGAAAATATTTTCATTTCTATTTTCTTCTTCATCCATTTTCAGTTTTTCAACTTATTTTTCTGCTTTTTGTTTTTATGTTCATGATATTTGGGTCACTTCCTTCTTTCCTTTCTTTCTTTCTTTCGTTTACTTGTTCTTCTTTTACACGTTTTCTCTTTCTTCCTTTTCTTTTCCATCCTCTTCTCTTGTATTGTTTTTATATCATCTTGTACAGTTATCCGCAATTTCGTATAATAATACTTTTCGTGGCAGACGACACTAACCCCTTTATTCTTGCAGTCAGTCATCTACTAAAATAAGTAGAACATTTTATAAAATTTAAGCTCTTCCCGGATCGTAGAAACCTTCAATTTGGGGCAACTCGACTTGATGTAATGATTAGCAAGCTTGTCTCGCTAGGACAATTACGACTGAGTAGTGATTTCGTTCCCCACTGGGTGCCACATACGTCCGGTTTTGTGCCACACCCAAGCTACGCTTAGAAAATCATTACAGAATCTTTCAATTTAGTCTTCTAAAATTTCTGAACCTCTTTGAGAATTAGGACATTTGGGAAAAAAAAGCGCGGATCGCATCGCTCTTATCATTCGAATCAACGACGATCGATATGATGAGATGAATTTTTTAACACAAAATAGCACGAACAAATCGGGATTGAAACCCTCATGCTCAAGTAGTTCGTTCATCTTGCGTGCCAATATATTGCATATAAAAAAGTCGCGTGTGATGGACATGGATCTGATTAGTTTACTGGTTCTTTAGCTAATCATAGCAAAATAAATATAGCTAAGTCAAAGTAACTTATGAGCTGGCATCGTGGTACATAGCAAATTTTATAGGTCACTGAGGGAATGGCGCTCAAGAGGTTTTCATAATCAGTGCATTGAAGTAGATAAATATTTTAAATTACAACGTGCATATTGATTGCAAACCGAAAGTAAGAATGGATGAGAATGCAGTCATTATCATTCCCTTTGTGACCTATAAAATTTGTTATTTGTTCATTTAGTCAGATTTTGGGTCGATAATTTTTCAGTCCCTCTCGTAAAAGAGGACAGAAATGTAGAAAAATAGAGCTGAAGTTGTCATTGGTCTGAGTTGGTGAGGCTCATTATCACGCACTCAGTGAAGGTGGATTGTGATCGATTCTAATCAATTCTTGCCACCCGTTTGCACACCCGAAATAAAATGATGATTGGAAAAGGATTACAGAGCTCCCTGTAGAATTCTGCGGGTGGCATTTAATATCGAATTTCCAATTAGCAGATTCTAAATAAAATGGAACATGCTTATTCCAAACCAATGTAAGATCGCTATGCCCTGTTCAGTCAGTCTTGTTCTTATAAAAATCACAGAATGTAAATTATATGAAACCCAGTTGGACGGCGGAAAATGATGAACGGAGAATGGGCAGGTGAGCGATGATCGAACGAAGCACACGATATAAGGAGAGGATAGTCAAGGCTGAAGACGTTATCGATTGATGAAATCTCTAAACTGTGCGTGGGACTAATTATCCGATCATTGCTTCCAATTAAAAGTTAAAAGTCTTTTCTAAATATGCAACCTGCGTCCGATTTGCAAACTGCCCAGGCACCGAACCTCACCAATCCTATCTTAAACACTTATCTTACGCATCAGCTCCTTTTTCCTTCGTCTCTTTTTTTCATTTCCTTTCTCTTTGATTGTTATTTCTCTCTCTTTTTGTCTTTTCTCTCTCTTTTTGTCTTTCCTCTCTCTTTCATTGTCTTTCACATGCTATTTTATTCACCGCCCCTCCTTCTCGAAATCGGAGAGCCGAATTCCTTTCGAATTGGTTAAATTTACTTATGCATAAGTACCTTTAGAAATAAATTCTCAGAAATATAAGAAAAGATATTTCGGCTTTACATAACTCACAAAGGGTTGATAGTTCGTAAAAAAAAACAAATCAAATTAAATCTGGCTCTCTACTACTTCTTCTTGACCTATGTAAGTCATTTCTAGTCTCTTTCTAATTCGTCTTGTATCCAAAAAGTCAGGATTGAACTTGTTTGCCATGATTTTATGATAGTTCAATAGGAGTAGATAGGTTCGTCTATTGTTCGGTTCACACACCTCCCCGATCTTTTCAACAGGAGTAGAGATTTATCCATTGTTTATTGTTTAGGATTACGTTTGCTTCTCAAGTCTTCTCATTCTCCTTCACTCCCAGCAGGCCCTTGCGTCTTAGTGGCATTATCGCCTTCCTTGAACTGATTTTAAAAAAAGGTCCCTAGATATTTACCAAGTTTAGACTCACAACTTATACTTAACATCAGAAAGAGACAGTTGAAATTTCTAAGGTGCATAATGAAGAAAGAAAGCTTGTAAAATCTGAGCCTAACAGATTGAAAGTAAGAGGGACAATGTTAAAGAGCGTATAAAATACCGAATGACCTCTTCTTTAAATGGATGGCACAAAGGCATTCGGGGCAGATGATAACAACAATACAAAATTTACTCAATGCTACAAAGGAGAGGAAATTGTGGAGAGCCATGATCACCCACGTGAGAACCACATAGAAGAAGCTGCCAGTGAGGATCGAACTCATTGCATCAGTATCGGTATACAAGTTTGCTAATCAGCACTCTAGGACAGGAATCATTTTAGACGTTTATAAGACTTAGCTAAGATCAGTACACATATACATGCACACGTATACACATATACATGCATACGTATACACATATACATGCATACGTATACACATATACATGCACACGTATACAGATATACATAAATACGCAGACGTATCAATCACATTCTATTCATATCTATGTCAGTCCATTTCTTACCTCACTTTCTATCTATCTATCTATCTATCTATCTATCTATCTATCTATCTATCTATCTATCTCAGTTCATATCGAGAGACAGGAAGAAAAGGATGGGAGAGAAAAAAGAAAAGAATATATAAGAAAGCAATCAAAAAGAGGAAGAGGTAAAGATAAAAAGCGAGATCAAAAAGAATGAAAAGAGAGAGAGAGATATATAGAGATAGAGAGAGAGTGAGAGATAGAGAGAGAGCGAGAGAGAGAGAAAGAGAGAGAGAGAGTGTGGAGTAGGGTGTTATGAAAAAATTGATTTTTACAAAAAACGATTTCTTTGTAAATTTGTAGTTGCTGCCTCTTGGTATTCAGTCAGGATAAAAAAAAATGAAATTCTGAATGGGGTCGATTTATTCGCATCTATTACGATATTTCCTAAATTGTTCTTAAGAAAAGACCATGTTTTTTTTCACACCCAGAAGACGCCATTAATTCTGCTAGTTTCATTTTTGGTCTTTAGGTTATACATCCATTTTAATAACCAACCATGAATTAGTATTTCTTTATTGAACATTATATTTCGGAAAAAAGAGGAGCACCCGGGAAGAGATTGCAGGATGGGTCGACTTGTAGATCTACTTATGTATTACTTATCTGTAAATATTAATTTTATAATAACTAATGCACACATAGAAAGTCTGCTCAAAAAGTAATGCAGGATGTAATTTATTTTTTTCAAGTATTAGAATTCTTACAGTTTAAAAAATTCTCGAGGAACAATAATGTCTAGAAACGCCATGACTTAATAATGAATGAATTATACATTAGAAATAATGACGCTGAGTTTTTAGACAAAAAACCTGTATTTTTCTTTTTATATATAAATGGCGACATATATTTTAGCAAACACATGTTATCAGAAGAACACATTTTGATTACCATTTGAAAGTGTTTGAAACTCAGTAGATTAAGTCTTGATAGTTTTCCTTCTCTAAGAAGAAGGAAATGTTGTTGGGTCTTAATCTACTCTGTCTGGGATTTATATTTTAATTCTCTGCTAGTATTCTTTTTTAATTTCAATTTTTTAGTCGCTGTGCGTTTATTTATGTTTTGTCCTCGATTGAGCTATGAAGAGCAAGGAGCAATAGCCGACGAGGTTTTTCGTTTCTATTTTCTTATCTTTTTCGATTCAAAACTTTCCAATAATATTGTTAGCATACTTGCACTTTCTCCTCTTTCATTTATTATATTTGTATATATATATATATATATATATATATATATAGACACACACACACATACACACAAACACACACACACACACACACACACACACACACAC
Source organism: Acanthosepion esculentum (assembly GCA_964036315.1). Lineage (NCBI taxonomy): Eukaryota > Metazoa > Mollusca > Cephalopoda > Sepiida > Sepiidae > Acanthosepion > Acanthosepion esculentum. The sequence continues at coordinate 103,335,965 of OZ038500.1, forward strand.
ACATATATATATATATATATTTCATATGTCCGTTTTTAAAGCCATAATGAAATGTTGTAGTCAGCACATGTTATTTTTTATACTTGAAAATATTTAAAAAATTTTAATTACGTTTATAAAACAGACTGTCGATTTTCCATTTATATTTTTGAATACCGAAATTGTTCGGTATCATTTAATGATTTTATCAGCCATGCAGGATCTTGGAACCTATCTACCACTGATAACAAATTTATATAATTTTTATTCTTACATTAGACACACATGTTCTGCACTCTCTTGTAGGTTGACTTGTTACTTATATCTATCAACGTAAAACAAATATTAGTAGAATATACCAAAACACTATATAGCAGTAACTACAAGAGAAAACACAAAAACACAAAAGACACAAAGCTATTATTATGCAAAATAAGCAATCCGCATTAAGTAAAATGTTTTCCACCACAAGAGACGATGTCTTGGACAATAGAATTAATATGCCTACAAGATAATAATAATAATAGACATAAATATTTGATAATTCTTTTCAGATGCTGCATAGTTTCGTGTAACCGTTTTATACATGACGTCACTTGGATTAATTTGAATTCCAGCATTTCAAAAATCTTTTCTATCATACTGACAACATGCAGTTCTTGATAATGTTTGAGACGGTTAGAATTTATTGAACAAAACCAAACATGAACTTCAGACAGTTTATCTACAAGATTTATTCTGTTGGATGATATCTTACTTCAAATTTGTCAAAATACAATAAAAATTTAGACAACAAACCTTGTCAACTGAATTTAACAAAACTTATTTTGATGATATTATATATATATATATATATATATATATATATATATATATATATATATATATATATATATATATATATCTTACTGTTTCAATTTACCACACATATATATATATATATATATATATATATATATATATATATATATATATATATATATTAATTGCTTTGAGGAGGTAGTGCTGCTGTGGGTCAAGAGGCTGGCTGCAGGAAGACCTTATGTCTGGCAACAAGACTCCACGCCATGCCACACAAGCAAGAGAACTCAGTCATGGCTGAAGACAATTTCTGCGACCACATCAGCCCTTAAAACTGGCCAACTAACCCTCGAGACATCAACGTTCTTGATTATTATGGGTGGGGCGCAGCTGAGCGAAATAAAAAACTCCTTGTAGCACCAAAGATGAATTGAATGCAAGGATTATGGCAACATTTACCAAATTAAACAAGGAGACCGCCCAGAAGAGTTGTAGGAGATTTCAAAGTCGTCTGGAGGCCTTGGTTGAGGCCAATGTTGATTTTATTGAATAAATTTACTCAAGATATTTTTGTGTAATTTTGGTAAATATATCCGTTAAAATGAGATGTCAGTGTCAGTTTTATTTTATTTATTTATTTATTTATTTATTTATTTTTTTTTGCATAATTTAGACGACAATTTATCCATCGCACTCTGTATATACCTTATTTAATTTTACATTCATGTACAATACAATTCAGATTGTTGTTATGCATATGTTATGTGTAAGTGTGTATATGCCTAATAGTATTGATGTGTGAATACTCTAGAAAATGAAACGAAGTTTCAAATCACGTTTCAACGAAGAAAAACAATTTGATTGCTGCATCTTATACGATCAACTCTCTCTCTTCTCTTTCTCCCACCTCTCTTCTCCTCTCTTTGTCTTTTCTCTTATATCTTTCTATTTCTTTCTCTCCTCTCTCTTCTCTCACTACTGTCTCTCTTTTCTCTCTCACTGTTTGTGTCATGTTTCTTTAGGTTGTCGGAGATCATAGTTCTTTACACTTTCTTCTGATTAAAGATTAGACCTACTTTTTGTTGGCTCAAGGGCGGGCACTAGACTTCCATTTCAAAAGAACCACAATTGTCAATATGCAGTTTGTAACCTAATCCAACCCCTAGCTAAATTACATCAGTCTTGTTCAGTTATTCTCGTCGCAAACTCTTACGTGTTATTTGTTTATAAATATAAATCTGCGACTTAAATCTGCCTGAATGTTCAAGACTACTTAAGGTGGGGGGGAGTCAAATACATGCACAAGAATAGAAACTTAGAATCGTGCCTCATTAAAGGTTTATTAGGTAGGCCTTGGCAAACCGCGGGGATAAGTGTGGAGAGGCCGGAGTGTCATCGATTAATTAGCGTGTGTCTCCATGGCAGATGTTAGCACGTTTTCCGTCGTTTTGAATGCGAAAGTCCGCACAGGGTTTGTTCAGGCCGACCGGTCGAGAATGATCTAATTACGTCCCTTCATGCACAAATATTCATAATCAATCTCGGATATTGATAACAGATCGGACAGCAAGGGAGACAACTTCGGTAGATGAACGAGGGAGAGAGAAAAACCTTCAAGGAAACGGACAGAGAGAGAAGAGTGCGGGTGAGCGAACAGACGAAAAATATTGAGAAATTGAAGAAGAAGAGATGAATAGAGAGATTAAATTATTGATAGATACTAAAATTAATGAAATCCTTCCTGTATAGCAGTGGTTAGCACATTAGTTCATTACTGATTTACGGCACACACTTGAAGATTTGGGCAGTGTTTAGTTCAGCTTACTGAAAAGGGTTTCTTGTAGCGGTTAAGAAGCTGTTGTTATCGTGTCATCGGCCCTCACTTGGTACATCCTTCTTGTGTCAGACTAATATAAGCCGAGTAAAGACTGATACTAAAAATGGAAGTAGAGAGAGAGAGAGAGAGAGAGAGAGAGAGAGAGAGAGAGAGAGAGAGAGAGAGAGAGAGAGAGAAGGAAAAAGTTTGAAAGGAATATATTTGAAAAGAGAATCGAGAAGGAAAGAGAAAAAAAGAGGAATAAGAAATGAGAGAGAGGAAGAGAAATGAAGAGAGAGAGATAGTGAGAGAGGGAGAGGGAGTTCAAAAGAGTGGGAGAGAGAAGATAGAAGAGGGCAAAAGAGAGGGAAAGAGAGCAAGAGAGAGGGAGCAAGAGAGAGGGAGAGAGAGCAAGATAGAGTGAGAGAGAATAAGAGAGAGAGAGAGTATTTTATAAAAGCCTATCTGTAGGAATAAAAAAAAATGAAAAGAAAGCAAAATGGACGTGTAAAACTAAAATTCTCTACCGAACAGATTTCAGAGCTGCAGACTGAAATCTGGCCGGCAGAGAAAAGGGAACCAACAATAACCCTTTAAAAAGAAACAACATCAACTACCGCCAATGGCCAACAAGAAGCGAAGCTATGACATATATGGCCAACTTTGAGGCATCTACTCAATTTTAAGCAAACCGTAGAGTCAGAGCAGAACAAATAGGAAACACTATAAAACCAGGGCTCTTTTTGCTTGTCAAATCTTCTCCTGTATCCGGGGTGTAAAAAACTTGATTGTCTCGTATGGATCTCACGGCTCATAAAGCCAACCTACAGTACATGTGAAATCTTTTCCAAAATCTTCGTTCACGAAGCTGTTATGATTTTTATCTATCTATCTATCTATCTATCTATCTATCTATCTATCTATCTATCTATCTATCTATCTATCTATCTCAACCTGTCCATATCTATCTATCTATCTATCTATCTATCTATCTATCTATCTATCTATGCGAAAGTTATTAACATGTGGAAACATCTTTCTTGCCTATTGGGATGTTGGCTTTTACAAGAGTTCAAAAACAGACTCCTGCCAGTGGTTAGATATATATATATATATATAATTCTCTCGGTCATGAAGTTTTTATATTGAAACAAGGTCAGTTATTTAATCAATTAACTAAACCAGATATATTTTATCATGCTGGTTACAATTTGGCTAATAGCACCATTTTCTATTCATTTCCACAAGCATAAATCTAATTAGATTCTTTGTCATCTTCAGGAATATTCCGAGCAGATTTTAATGAAACCATAAACAGATCCTTTTACAAGGTTTTTTTTCCCTATTTCACGATCCAGCATAGATATACTTGTTAGGAGACTATATTTATATTGTCATCCATACACACAGACACACACACGCGCGTGCACACACACACACACACACACACACACACACACACACATATATATATATATATATATATATATATAGATATATATATATATATATATATGGACAGAATACTAGAATAAAACTTACGCTTATATCTATTTCAACAACAATCCGATGATATCTACTTGCTAAACTATTTGTACGCTTAATTTCATGCTGAGTTATCAAGAAGCAGAGATAATCAAAACAACTGACATGAAAATATTTATAGAAAAAAACAGACGGAAGCCATATTATTGTGGTGGGAATAACATTACAGACCTTTATTTGGATTTTATCAAGAATATCGAGATATATAACAGGAGAACCAGACTATGTGTCGTAGCAATATTCGATGCACGAACGAATGAAAAACTTACAATTGTTTCAGACTGTCGAGCAAAATTGTCTAAGACGACCTAGTGAACGAACGTTCCTAGTGGCAGACGTAGTAATTGATTCAATTGATTTATAGACTGGCGACTAGATTTACAGCGAACCAAATTTCCGAGCAGCAGACCTAGTAACTGTTTCAATAAATCTTTCCACTTCATCACAGTGACAAACGTAAGACCGAGAAAGTGTAATAAGTTGATCTCCTGAAGGCTGGAATCAGCCATTCTGGAGGAAAGCAATAATAGTTCTTGAAGATGACTAAAAGAAAACAATTTCGTTTTGGAGGCATTAAAATTTAGAAGCCATTTCTTGGCGCATATAACAAATGATTAAAGTTCATCTTTTTGATCAGCTGACAGTTTTACTTTATCAGACTTACTAAATGAAAAGAATAATTGATAAGTTGGCTTCAAATTTCCCTTTTTTTTGTAATCTGGAAGAAAAATATGACTGGGAATAAGAAATGTATGTATGTATGTATGTATTTGTGTGTGTGTGTGTGTGTGTGTATAAGTAGGAAACAATATTATGTCATTGCAAACTAAATGAAAATGAATGTTGTACAGTATAAATGTTTGGCATAGATGAGTTAGGCAGAGTTTTTATATTACAGGCGTCAACCCTATTTAAGGCGAAGAATTTGAAAAGAAAGCCTTCAATCAAAGTAAGACATAAATTTATATATATATATATATATATATATATATATATATATATATATATATATATATATATATATATATATATATATGCAGAAAAATAGGAAAGAACACGTTAGGAAAATAATCCGGAGTTCCTTAGTATTTTTGCTTTTATTTTTAAAAAGACAGTGCTCCATACAGAAGTAGAGCTTATGTTATAATATTTAAAAAAAAAAATATGATTCCATCGCTACATAAGAGTTCTCATGTTTCAAAAGCGAGAGCCGAGACCCTCAATATAATTTTTGAAATTAAGTGGAATTAAGGTGTCTGGTCTCGCTTCCTGTATTAATAATTTGTATATAAAATATATATACGTGTCAATTTCTTTTTGCTGTTTATTTGCATTTATAATCGTTTTACGAATATATTGTGAGCTTTAGATAATGCTTTACTTTCAATATATGATTCTAAATCCATTTTTTTACTGTCCAAATACTTGTTTCACCTCACTGTATATAGATAGATAAAGATTTTGTTTTACTTTGGTTAAAGGGGTTCTTTTCAAATTATTATTCTCATATATATATATATATATATATATATATATATATATATATATATATATATATATATGAAGAAATATAGTCTTAAAGTGTGCTATATTTATGGGATAAAGTGCTCAATATCAGAGATAGACCGTGTGTAAATATAAAAGTGAACATAGAAGTAAACACTTAGAGGCGACAGTTTGTTTCATGCTAGATGCAATCATTGCATCTAGCATGAAACAGACTGTAGCCTCTAAGTGTTGACTTCTATGTTCACTTTTATATATATATATATATATATATATATATATATATATATATATATATATATATATTGCGCATAAAAAAACTCAAGAGAAATATTCGTAACGTTTTTAATGTTGATGTTAATTTCCCTGAAAATTTGATCTAATTTGAACTGAATGTGCTCGCGTCGGTCGAAATAAGGCCAGGCCTAAAAAAGTAAAAAATGCATCACACAAGGAGAATTCATTTCCGCAGCATTTATATAACAAATACTGCAAGAAACATCCAATGTTGTTACATCTGCGCGAATGTAAAACCGTAGCAGGACTAAAAAACACATTCGTTCTTCCCATATTTGTGGATGGTTCAAGCGATGGCATCGCTCGAAATCGAGTCGCAGCCATCATATATGTATTACAGGAGTTATGGATTTTTATTATAAGCTTGTTGCAATTAAAAATATTGTACATACATCTATAAATTCTTTATTGCAAACAATATGTTTCACGCTTTAAACTGCACACACATACACACACATATTGTGTATTTAGGCAGCAATCATTCATTTATACATGTTTCATTAAAGACGACAGAAAACGTATTGCGATTAAGCTTTTTACTTAATTTTTCTTCGGTTCTAACAAGTGATATTTTTTCTAAGATGTGTGTAGAAACTGTCCAAATGTTCTGTAATTCCGAGCGCTTTTGGCTATTCTTTTAGCCATTATCAAGGATGTTTTTTTTTAACCAAGACTCAATAATATTAACTACGAACACGGCCACAATATACGGACTGTGTTTGAAAAATAAAACATCCCTATAACTCTAGATACATACACACAACTCATCCAGTTAAAAAAGCGGTACAAAAATTTAATTTATCGAAATTTCATAAAATTAAGTGTGTGTGTGTGTGTGTGGGGGGGGTTGTAACAGATAAATAAAAATATTTTCCCCAAGATTTTGTAAAAAGAAACAGTTCTAAAATAACTTCATTCCTTTGTGAATAAGTCCTAAATGTTTCATTAAAATCCAACAGATTTTTGCAAGAATTTCAAATTCAATGTGTTTTTCACCGAAAAAAAAACCCGTTAAAATTCCCTTTACTAATCTTTGATCGCACCGCTGATGCAAGAAAAACAAGATTTTTAACGAAAATTTCGAAAGTTCTAAGATGGATGAAAAAAAAAAATTAATCAAAAAATCCTTTGGTTTTTCTCTTAATAATTACATAAAGATTTTGACGATAAACTTTTGTTTTTATTAAGTTTGGTGTATTTTTTCATCATGTTTGCTCATTTTTTTAGTAAATCTTTGAAAGTAACTATATATATATATATATATATATATATATATATATATATATATATATATATAAAAGTGACCATAGAAGTCAACACTTAGAGGCGACAGTCTGTTTCATGCTAGATGCAATCGTCAGGCATGAAACAGGCTGTCGCCTCTAAGTGTTGACTTCTATGTTCACTTTTATATATATATATATATATATATATATATATATATATATATAGCACATCTTAAGACTATATTTCTTCATATATATATATGTATGTATATATATATATATATATATATATACATATATATATATATGCGAACATATATAGTCATCTATTTTAGCCAGAATAAATACACATTAATCAAATCTGTTTTTCCCGCTGTTCCGCCGCACCGTCTGCTTCTCTACCCGTCTGTTAAACCATAATCTGCAAATGCTTTGTTGCCATACACAATCAAAGCAATGAGGTGCCATCTGGCGGCAGAAAGTGGCCAAGACAAAAATGGCGTCAGTTGGTGCTGCCATAGCGTCATTAGTGACTTGTGGAGATCCTATCTAGGGCATCGACAGACGGCACACTACCTTATCTAGGTGATAGCTAATGCCCCACCGAGTGTGGGTGGAATCTCGATATTCTTGGTTCTGTTCTTTTGTTAAGGGCAACAGACGAATACATTTAATGGCACTGAAATGCGTCAGTGAATTGAGAGTGAGAAACAGAGAGATGAACGACACAGATGAAGATTTAAAAAGCTCTCCCTCTTCAGTAACTCTTGGCAAAGGAAGAGGAACTGTCATTTAATAGAGGGTTTGTCACAGCTTCGGCCACTTCAGGCTACAAAGAAAGTCTGGAGAACTGTATATATCTAAGGCACTGTTCACATCTATCTATCTATCTATCTATCTATCTATCTATCTATCTATCTATCTATCTATCTATCTACTCTTGCGTCCAGAATAGACGGCATTTCCCGGCTATTTCAGTTTTGATTTTTTCTTCCCCAATCTACCCATTATTATTCCAGACATCTCGTTTATTTTATTTTCTACCTTTCCCCAACCTGTCCGTTTATTCAAACTTTTTCTCTCTTCTTTTTTAATTTCGAAAACATTAATTTTGAATTAATTTTTCAACCTATTCTTCTCTTTTGGTCTTAAGCATATCGATTGAACTCTGTGAAATAGTTCCTATGAATTACATTAAATGAGTTACATCTGTTTAGTCAGGGGAACCAATAGATACGAATAACCAATTATTTACTTTTTCATATAACTGCCCAGGTATGAAAATTCATTTCCTCAATAGAAATATTCACTGTTTAAAAAAAATCAGTGAAATCTATTTCAGTAATCCTACATCTCAATATATATATATATATATATATATATATATATATGTGTGTGTGTGTGTGTGTGAAGAAATATAGTCTTAAAGTGTGCTATATTTATGAAATAAAGTGCTCAATATCAGAGATAGAGCGTGTGTAAATATAAAAGTGAACATAAAAGTCAACACTTAGGGGCGACAGTCTGTTTCATGCTAGATGCAAGTTTTACGGTCTTTTTAAACCGTTTTTTCTATCTGTAATCAAGAAATAAACAGAAGTTTAATCTTAATTGTGTGTGCATCGCCGAATGATTATAGATTTAGTGTATCTCAACAAAGTCGAGTTCTCAAAACAGGTGACTTGATAATATTGGTCTGAGGGGAGCGGCACCGTTGGCAAGTGGCTGAAAACCATCCGATTGGGGTGAAGCAAATCTTGTAAGAGGAACGCACTGGACTTGTTCAAAACTGCTATCACACCAAAAACTATGAGTAATGTCTTTTCAGTATAGTTGCAGTAAAAAGCACAGGTTAACTTTTTAGGGTTAAAAGAAGAAAGAAAAGATGTGCCAGGAACAGGCGTCTGCAACAGGGATTGGATAGCTACCCTGGAACACGGGAAGTCGTCATTTATTTTTAGTTTGCTCTTAATTATTCCAGAGTTGAGGTGTATTGTAACGATGACGGAAAATAGACATAGTTCGAATTCCAAGGAATATAAATGGGGAGGCAATGAGTCTACTTTTCCTTATTCTCTGTTACATTTCCATATATGTAGATAAAATATAGCATAAGTGGTAGACAAAGATGGTTGCACGAATCACTTGGTATATTTTTTAAAACGAAACAGTCGAATTTTGCTTTGTATGAAAAAAGTCGACAGAGGTAACTGGGCGTAAGTAAGGGGCGCTAAAATGTACAGAATAGATGAATATGAGAACTTATCAGTGATTCTGGTTGATAGTCCCCAAGATGGTAACACCAGTTCGAATGAATCAAAGCAAAATAATAATTTCACAACTCATAAATCACGTCGAAATCACACACTTTTCTAATAATTAACTTTAACGATTTTGTTTTAAGATAACGTTTCGGAGTATACATTCGTCATCTTCAGATGTATGTTGAATCCAGTGTCTTTGGAACTAGTTTAATATTTTCTCTGCTCTTTTCTCGGTCCTTAACTATAAACGTTATTGTATAACAAACAATTTACGGATAATGTTTTCTAAAAGCCACCAGATTCTATACTGGCCTAAAGAAGATCGAGGAATGTATCGACCGAAAAGTTGTCCCCAGATTATCAAAGAACAATAGGAAGAGATTAATTGAAATAATGATGATACGTTATCTCAGAACCGCAGCCGATACAGGAAACAGAGTTAACTGAAACTAATAACAACAAAAATAGCGTCAATATTCCGAAAGATCTGGAGATTGAGGAACATTTTATCTAAAAATATCCAGAGACTACAAGAAAGACGATGACTTTAAAGATGAAAACAAACTCACAAATATATTGAATGAAAGCAACTTTTCATTTCATAAGTTGTGGGCACACATACACACGTGCACACACACACACATCTATCTATCTATCTATCTATCTATCTATCTATCTATCTATCTATCTATCTATCTATCTATCTATCGAACCCGGCGCCAAAAAAAAGAAAGACAATCCCGGTGTTCCAGCAATGTCGATGCAGTGGCGGCGTTGAAACAATTAGAACTTAGAAGCAAAAAGCATAAATAGCGCCAAGTCGGCCACACAAATGGCTCAACACAGTGACATCGATGACATGAACTCGAGTCAGGTGTCAGTCACGTGACATGATCATGGCGTCTCATTATCACAAAAAGATTTCACAGGGAGAATGGCCGAAATCGGAGATGAGTCAACGATAGTGCGTCAAGGATTCCTCCCTATTACGAAATAAGCTCAATGCAAAAGATACTAACTGATGGTGAGAAGAGGTCATAAATAACATTGACCCTTTTTCCTTCTATTTTGTCATGTTTTACCTTTTTTTTTTACTTAGACTGTTAGCAATAAAACATAATATTAATGGAAGCCAGATTGGGCTTAAATAAAGAAAAGACAAATGGAAATTGTCAAACAAAATGTCATAGGAGTGGTTACGCAGAGGGTACCTAAAAAGAAAAATGGAATTACGTAAAAGAAATCAATGATTCAGAATTAATTATTCCAAAGCAAAATTCACAAAATAGCGAAAAAACAGCAAATGTTGCTTTTGTGGTGGAAAAGAGATTGTTTACCGTAACATCAGTTCGTGTAAGAACGTGTTTGAAAAGGTAAAGCAGAACAGGTATGAGGGATGAAGAAACACTTATATAAATGATTTTTATTCGGTCATATACATAGCTTGACCACAAAGCAGAGGATGGATGTAAAAGTAAAAACCTATTAAATATTCCAAAACTTTCAGATTTATTTCGATGACTCCACTCGTGTTGATTAGCTCTAGTCATAAACAAAGAAAGAAGAAGTGTACCAGACGTAGACTGGAGAGTAAAGATGAACAGAAAAGAATGAATAGAGAAAATCCCTTCGTCGTTCCATAATTGTTAATACATTTAGTGTATGAAATGTATACACAAATGTAACAACTATTATGGGACAGTTGTAGTAGATAGATCAATTTTGTTTTCCAGTAAGTATTTATTAATAAAAAATGACATCAACATTAAGCAACTGAATGCAAAAATGATATAATTTCCCTCACTTATTTCATTCAAGCTTAGCGTTTGGAACCATTGATAAGGATCGGTATTCCGTTTACAAGAGTACCTCGATAATTATTACTCCACGACGAGGTGGAGTTTCATAGGTTTTTTAGCATTCAGTGAAGATCGAACTCTCCATCCAGCGGTTTACGCGACGAGTTTGTCAAACGTTATCGCACGGCGACGCGCCTAAAAGGTTTATCTACCTCCTAATTTTCCTGTCTTTATAAAAAAGCGATATTATCTCGTTATTGTGAAAATAAAAAGGTTGATGGCTCTTGCGATTAAAAATCTTTAAGTTACATTCTATGCAGCCGTGATTATATAGATGTGGTTCAACATTTACAGTCGATAACAAATTAAGAAGGCTTTTATTTCTAAAGCATTTAAGTGAGCAGATTTTTAAGATAATTTGCTGATGTATCTATTTGCTTTGAGAGACACCTGCAATATTTTCATACAAGTATGATTACTTATGTAGGCGATCATAACTTTTCAGAGATTGCCTTTCTTTATGATATTGCTATAACTTCTTGGAAAAGATTGTGAAGTGTTTTTCTGTTGTCCTCTCCATGCTTTTAAATTCGGAGCAGTCTTTCAATTAGAATGGCTGTTTAAATCTCGATAGCCCAGTCTATCTTGTTATTTAACCCTTAACTTTGGGGACAGATGAAATGGATTAATATCTTTCCCAAGGCTTTTAGCACATGTATGTAACAAACGTATTATAATTGTACTTGCCATAAACCTTCGTTAGTTCGCACGATCGTTACGCCTTGCCAATATCTGATAAATAATGAACTATTCCGTTTTGAGCGCGTGGAAAGAGAGGAAAATACACTACTTAGTTTCAGCGAGCAAATGAAAGTAAGAAGGAGAGATAGAACAGGAAAGAGAGAATCAGATTAAGCTGATAAGAACAGATACTAGACATTGATCTTAGCTATAAGGCTGAGAAAAGATGGCGACCGCAGTAAATACGCCCAGTATCGAACGACTGAAACCGAATAAGCTAATCGCCAAAAATCCAGTTACCATATATAAAATAAAATCGTCTGCTGAATTATTTTAAAATTATTATTAAAAGAAATGTTCGTAAGACGGGGATTTGCTTGGTATTTAGAAATCTTTAAAGAATCGAAAATTCTGAAAAATGTGATGTTTTGAAGAAAATCAATTTTCAAGTGGCGTAATTAAGCTTCGACGATTGAACTAAATATCACTGGCTTAAAGAACAAGTACGCAAAAGATCACACAAGAACGGATATGCTCCTCTTCCAACCCTGAAAGTGAGAAACTCTCCTGTAGATCGCGAGGATCTCCTAATTATAATGAATCTCTCGTCTCTTCCCGGAATCTAGCCATGTGGGTGTATGTAGATATTAATGAAGTCAAACTCTTTGCTTTCTAAAAAAAATGAGAAAACCAAAAAACTTCATTTATCCGCTTTAGTTCATGAGCATTGGTTTTCGAAGAACAAAAATACGCATTCGTAATTAAGTCTGATACAAGGCTAAATTAGCAGAGAACTCATTGAGAATCAATCTCAATGAATAATACTAATAAGGTTCTTTTTTTAAAATGATCAGTGGGAAATATTATGAAGCCATTTCTGACCTTAGGACTCTGATTGGGACTCAGAAGGAAATGTGTAGACAACAAACCAAAGGAAGTAATAATAATAATAATAATAATAATAATAATAATAATAATAATAATAATAATAAACATCAAGAATTATTTCATCATCACTTGCTTCCTAACCTTTTCTTTACTTCGGGCTCAGCCCCGAGGGCTGAAAAAAACAAATGCAAAATCTGAAAAGAACTGAAGATTTAGAGAATTTACCAATTACGAATCCATATTGACACGACTCAGTTTTCAGTCATAGAAATGCTTTTCGTTTTTCTCGCAGAAATTCCAAATTGCCTCCGAAAATAAACAAATTGCCACGCCAGTTGTGCGTTCACCCAAAGTTCAGAACTACACTTACAAAATTTCCGCTTTTCCCTGAATTAAATTCTTGCAACCTATTGTTAGTATTTTTAGAGATTCATATACATACTTCAAAATTGTGTACAATGTTGACGTCTTTACTAAATAGTAAGATATCTTTTCAATTGAAATTCGTTGAAGAAGTTTTCAGCAGCTTTCATTCAAGATGGTTGGAGAGGACTTACTTGTACTCGGGATTCGACAAGATCCAGTTTCAGGGCCAAGGCTTCACGCATGAATACATCAGGATAGTGACTGTCTTTGAAAGCTTGTTCAAGTTCATCCAACTGCCAACCACTGAAATTCGTCCGTGTACGCCGCCGTTTCGAAGACCCTTGTCCGCCATCTTTGCTGTCACATTCACTCTTATCACCTGCAACGGAAAATGCAAAACAATATAGCGTTTACGTTGGATTATTCCTTTTTAGCTCTACACACACACACACACGCGCACGCGCGTGCGCACACACACATACACACTGGCACACACACATACACACTGGCACACATGTATATATAGTGTGATAGGAGACGCCGTGCTATTTCCAGAGTGGAACGACCGTCATTTTCCACGCTTTCCAAATTTAAAAAGAATGTTCCACTCAAGCAACTTTTGTCTAAGAATAGAATCCTGCATGATTATTTGCCAGAGCTCTGGAATTTGAATCACTTCAATCAGAGGTCAATTCTAATCTCGTCACCTAATCCTCATAAACTACATTTTCCCGTCACCTCCTCTTTCATTCAGATCACACACCTTATTCATAAAAACTATCCCTCACATTGGTCAACTTAACGCATAAATATAGGATACCTTCTAACTATATTTTAACACACACACACACACACACACACACACACACACACACACACACACACACACACGTGTGTGTGTGAGATTATATATTGAAAAATAGGGAAGAACCGTTAGGTTAATAATCCGAAGTTCTTTAGTATTTTTGTTATTTAAAAAAAAACAGTGATCGATACACAAGTAGAGCCTATATTATATATATTATATATATAATATATAATATATTATATATATAATATATTATATATATATGTTATATATAATATATATATATATATATATATATATATATATATATAATAGATTATATATAATTATATATATAATATATTATATATATTATATATATATATAATATCATATATATATATATATATAATATTATATATATATATATATATATATATATATATATATATATATATATATATATATTCTCGGTAGTGGATGCACACTGCTGATGAATCCTCAAAAAGTACAAAACAGTCGTTCAGTGCTTTCTGCATACAGTTGAGGATTCTTGTTCTAGACTCAATGAATTATTATGAGAAATTAATCAAATCTCAATAAAAATTCTATCAATTATATACACACACACACATATATATATATATATATATATATATATATATATATATATTAGTATGCAGCTTGTATTTTATATCATAAAGAAACAATTTCTATAAAGAATTAAATAGCAATGTTAATGTGATTACTGACGAAATCACTTCGCAAACACCACTTATGAAACGTTAACTATCAGTTCCTTGAATAATAAGATCCTTATATTCGAATTGTTGTCAGACGAAAACCACATGGTAAGTACTTTCGACAATTTCAAATTGTTTCTTCAGGGCGCAATTTTCCCATACATAGGCAAATGAAATATGTATTGTTTATATATATTCAACTGTCAATAAATAGCATAATTTAAAAAAAACATCTTTCGGTCTACACATATTTCGTTTAAGCAAGATGAACTTGTTAAAAGAAAATCATTAAAAACCATATTTCTATTGTGACCCCGGAAAACATCTAAATTTCATAATATATTATAGAAAATGGAAGATCGCATGCCTTGTCGTCACCAACCGAAATAACACCACCAAATCTAAACTATCGGTGACCAATATAGTGTACCAATTCCAATGACCTGTACAAAACTGTGTTACTTGTCAAAAATCAATGACCTATATCGGATACACTACTACTTCCTTAAGTAGATGTCTTACATGCCACCTTTCGAAGAAGAGTGCGATTAGAAAACATTTATTAACTCATAAGTTACAACATTTAAGGAGAATTCTAGTCGATAATACAAAGATTCTATTTAAGTCACATATTCGTACACAGGTCATCATTACGAAGGCATTGCTTATTAAATACTATTTTCCCGCCATCAACCGGTCATGTCAAACGGCTGCGCATAGCACGTGACCGCCAAAATGCATACAACCCTCGCCGCACGTATTCTACACAGCAAAACTACTATGTAGAAGCCACCCACTTAAATTCACCATCCAAGCAACACTCTTGATAATGGCTAAAGGTATAGCCGAAAGCGCTCGGAACTATAAAACATTTGGACAGTTTTTACACACTCTTTGTCCAGAAAAGAAAGCTCTTGTTCGAACACAAGAACAATTAAATAAAAAGCTCAATCGTCGTACCTTGTCTGTCGTTTTTAATGAAACATGCATAAACGAAGGATTGCTGCCCAAAATATACAACTATATATATATATATATATATATATATATATATATATTAATATAATATGTCATAATATATATAATATATTAATATATATATAATATATTAATATATATATAATATATTAATATATATATATATGTTTGTGTGTGTGTGTGTGTGCGCGCGTGTAAGCCAACATATTTATGTACGATCATAAAAATGAAGAACTTTAAAGAAAAACGGTTAAATCATGATTGTAAAAACTACACAACAACAACAGCATTAATTGACTGTCGTCTAACAACATGCCAAAGACTTACTTCACTTATCGTCCTCCATAGTTTTCCTTTCCTTAATGTAGAAAGATTTTCGAATATTTTAGAGCGTCCCTGATTTAAATTTTAGTGCATAACGTTACTTTTTCTCAACGGCACTTTTTCTATATGCAAAAATGCAGCTTCTTAAATAGAAGTTTTCATTAGTCTTGATAAAATTCCTAGGAAAGGAATTGAGTCAACAAAATGCCCTTCTCGTGTCATTTCTTTCATAATATAGATAAAATGAATGAATGAAAAAGTAATAAATTAAATATTACTTTTTTATTTTGAAAATTGTGACCGATCCGGAAAGTTATCAGCAACGTTTATGTTAGGAAAGTCAAGGTATTGAAAAATTGCTATAGATTATTTCATTACAATAATATTCAATCCTAAGGGATATAAAGATTTGAATGAAAATACATTTTTTCTTGCTGGACAATTGACATATTTCAATGTCAAGATCTGTACTAATAAATGGCACCCTTTACTTCAGTGTCAACGCCCGTCAGTTTATAAGATATGATAGGAATTCTTTATGAAAATTTCCAGAAATATGTTTTATACATTATAAAATGTCACTGTAATTTGTTGTTTAATGCACTGTATTATATATTAGCCATATTCTAAATTGTCGTTTTGGTAGTAAATCGAGACAAACATTGTACAGAGAATAGAATATATTGTATTTCATAATCTGTAAACTTTCTACCCAAGAAATGTGATTCGCTTAATGTGAAGAGAACATGGCTCCCAACATTTCATAAGTTTCCGGGTTTTTTCTTCGAATTTAAATGAATTTTCTCATTTTTTTTCTGTTTTTTGTGATTTTTATTTCTTGTCCTCGCCTAATTCGTCAAAGGTGACTCGGATCAGCCTTTCCCCTTGACAAACACACTATGGCATACATGCATACGCTCATATCCATGTTCATAGACATTCACATACATACATATACGCATATGCCGAAACGAACGCGCATATACGTCTAGTCAGTAGTTATATACATAAAAAGCTTATATCTATATGCATGTATGTATGTATTTATATACATAGATATAATTATAAGATTTTATAAGTATAAGAAAAATTAAACACAGATACACACACGCATATATATTTGTGTGTGTATATGTGTGTCGTGTGTGTGTATCCGTTTATGAAGTGTATTGAAAACGATATCAACCCGACTCAGTTCCCCCAAAATGTCCGAATAACAAAATTCAGTATTTATTTGAAGATTTTTTTGGTTGAAACTAAGATCTTTTCATATATGTGTTTTTCTTTACATATATTAAAACATATTTTACTCTACACACACACACGCACACACACACACACACATACAGTGCTGTTCGATAAAAGTGACTCACCCTATCTTTTGAATTTAGCTCAAATTTCGTTTCATCGGAGAAGAGAATATTCTTCCAGTCTTCCACGGTGAAATTTTTGTAATAATGAGCCCATTCAAGTCTCTTGGCTTTGTTGGCTTTGCTTATTAGCGGCTTAAACCTTCGTGTACAAGATTTGTAGCCTTGTTCTAACAGCCACCGACAGACTTCGTTTTTCCCTGAATCTCATTTATATCCAAATTTATAATTATCAAGAGAATACCTTAGGGTGAATAAACTTTTTTCCTAGGTGGTTGGGAAGGGGTATTTATATTAGTAAGATTAAAAATTATTTTAACCCCAAAAACAATAGACAAAAAATATTTTTAGTAAAAAAAAATCAGGTGAGTCACTTTTATCGAACAGCACTATATATATATATATATATATATATATATATATATATATAAATATAAAAGTGGACATGGAAGTCAGCACTTAGAGGCGACAGTCTGTTTCATGCTAGTGCAATCGTCAGGCGACTAGTGCTGTTATTTTTCTCGGCTATTTATATAAGGGTCAGTGGTGCATTATGGGTAGTCTATTTTGGCGGTTACTTTTACCGGAAGTGGCTTATTTGTTTATTTATTTATGTCAAATTGTTTTGCTTGTTTTTTATTTGTTTTTTTATTTTTATTTTTATTTTTTATCTTATATATTTATTTATTTATTCTTTTATTTTGATCGGTGTTTTTGGTTAACGTAGTAAAAATTTGTTTATATAGCTTATTGTTGGTAGTCTATAATGGCCGTCATTACCGGAAATCGCTTGTTCGCTTATTTATTTGGGTCAAATTGTTTTGCTTGTTTTTATTTATTTTCATTTTTATTTTTTATCTTATATATTTGTTTATTTGTCATTGATTAAATCTGTTTGTTGAATTTGTGGTTTTTTCTGACTATTATTTAGGTGGGAACAGTTTTTAATTTATCTATTTAGGTTGGTTATCTTTATTTGTTTTTGTTTTGTTTTGTTTTTTAAACGGCTAGTTTATCGTAATCGGTTGTTAGTTTATTTATATATTTGGATGTATTTAGATCGATTTAATTATACTTGTTGTTATTTATTTGTTACAGTATATCTTTTTGGCTTTCGGTTTTTAAGTAACGTAGTATATTATCTTTTATTAATGTTTTTTTTTTTTTTTTTTTTTTTTTTTTTCTTTATTATTATTTTTATTTGTATAACAGTTATAACTTTCGTCCGTTCTTTTGTTTTGATTTTGTTTCGTATATTAACAGGTGTGGTTTTATGATTTGTTTGGAGTAATTTATTTTGCTTATTTTATTGTTGTTTGTTTATATATTTATTTATTTTTCTATTTTAAGTTACGTAGTAAAAATTTGTTTTCATGTCTACATTTTGAGATTAGCTCGGATCTTTTATTTAATAATTTATTTTCATCTGGGAAGGTAATGATAGCTATTTTTTCCTCCAAGCAAAGTTTGCAGGTTTTTGATAGGTTGTTGTAGGCTGATGATTTTTTCCTTATTTTCCAAGATATTTTTGGTGTGGTGTGTGTTTTGTTTTTTATTTCCCAGATATACTTAGAAAGCATTGTGCTGTTCGCATATTTACTATTTGTGAAAGACATTTTGTGTACATAATTTCTTTGTTTCCATGGTCCTTCGGTTACTCCTATATATACTTTTTCTTCATTATCTGCTAATTTTGTCGTGGCTTGGTAGATTACGTTGTTTTGTAAACAATTACCGTTTAAGGGACATTCGTTTTTTATTTTGCAGTTGCACGTGGGTTTAATTTGTTCGTGTGGTTTGTTAATAATTTTTCTGTTGTGCTTTTTTATTATTTGTGCCATGTTCTCGGTGCAACTGTAGCTGATTTTTACTGTGTTTTTGTTGAATATTTTGTGTAGGGTGCTTGATTCCGGGAAGTGTTTGTGTAAAAGCTTGAAGAATATTTTTCCTATGTTTGTTTTTACGTTTTTGCTGTACGGTGGGTTGAACCATATGATATTTCTTTTTCTGTTGGTCTTTTTTGTGTTCTGTGGTGAGTATGTGAGTGTTGCTGGGAATCCGCTATCTTTTAGGGCTGTTTCGTAGTCTTTCTTGGCCTTGTTAAATATAGATTCATCGGAAGAATTGTCGGAAAGCCTGCGGTTAATCGATTTAGGTATCTGTTTGATTATAGAAGGCGGGTGGTTGGAGTATATATGTATGTACTGTGGTTTATCATTCGGTTTTCTGTATGGTTTGTGTGTGCCTTTTCTTAGGTTGAAGGTGACATCTAGAAAATCTACTTCGTTTAGGTTAGTTTTTATATCTATCTCGAATCCGTTATTTTTGAAAATTTTAATTATTGCTTTTCTAGTTTTATCAGTCTTTTGTTTGTTGCAGTTTCTTAAGATTATGAGACCGTCATCTCTGTAGAGCCCTGTGTCATTTCTATCTATTATTTTGCTTAGTTCGTGTAGTAAGTAAATGCCTACGATTTCGCATGTCTCTGCACCGTCAAAGCTTCCCATTGTAGTGTCAAATATCCCATCTTTCTTTATCCATGCTTCTTCATGGTGAAATAATAATGATTTACGTGAGTGCTTAATGATGTCGATTTCGTTTGGTTTTATTATTATTTGTTCCTGAGCTAAGTTGATGGCCTTATCTAGTGTACGTTCTGTTATGGATGGGTAAAATTCTTTTATGTCTAATTGTAGGAAGTGGCAATTTTGTTTGTTGTTTATGCTGTTGAACCAGTCAATGGTTGTTTTTGTGTTTTTCCACTGGTTTACTCCTAACTTCTTCCTAAGTTCAGAATTAATTCTTTCTAGTATTGTTTTACTTATTTTACCTAGTTCGCTTTTGGCTGGGTTTATGAGTCTGCATGCAGGGTTGGTTTTGAAATTTTCCTTGTGGTCTTTTAGTGTGATAAAGGCTTGTGTCTTGCTCATGCAACTTATTCGGTCATCTAGGTCTAATTTTTGAGCGATTGCTTTAGCTACTTTATTTATATCGTGTTCTATTGTTTTGGGTGCCTTTTTGTATGTTTTGGTTATGTTGTTCTTTAGTAATTTATTGTGCGTAGGAGGGGTTAGTTTGTATAAATTTCTTGTTTTGTCGGCTGCGATAAATACATTTGCTGAACTGTTTATTTTAGCTATATCTTCTTTTAGCTTTTTTTGGAATGCATCTTGATTTTTATGGAATTTTATGTTTCTAACTAGGTCAGTTAAGTCCTTCTCGAAGTCATCTAATTCTTTTTGTTGCGGGGGACATTTTCTTGTTTTGAACCCGTATTTTTCCTTGAGTGTATTATTATTATTGTGAAGATCTTGGTTTAAAAAATGTGCTTTCCATCTCATTCTTTTTATGAAACTTTCTGTTTTTTCAAGTAATTTTAGTTTATATATGTAAGGGGAAGGGGTGGGTATGTTTTTTAGTGAGTAGTCGAGGCTAAATTTTTCTATGTCCATGTTGTGTTATAAATGTAGCGAAAGTGCTCTACTGATAATCAGGAGCTGAATATGCAGAAATATAGTCTTAAAGTGTGCTATATTTATGGGGTAAAGTGCTCAATATCAGAGATAGAGCGTGTATAAATATAAAAGTGGACATGGAAGTCAGCACTTAGAGGCGACAGTCTGTTTCATGCTAGTGCAATCGTCAGGCGACTAGTGCTGTTATTTTTCTCGGCTATTTATATAAGGGTCAGTGGTGCATTATGGGTAGTCTATTTTGGCGGTTACTTTTACCGGAAGTGGCTTATTTGTTTATTTATTTATGTCAAATTGTTTTGCTTGTTTTTTATTTGTTTTTTTATTTTTATTTTTATTTTTTATCTTATATATTTATTTATTTATTCTTTTATTTTGATCGGTGTTTTTGGTTAACGTAGTAAAAATTTGTTTATATAGCTTATTGTTGGTAGTCTATAATGGCCGTCATTACCGGAAATCGCTTGTTCGCTTATTTATTTGGGTCAAATTGTTTTGCTTGTTTTTATTTATTTTCATTTTTATTTTTTATCTTATATATTTGTTTATTTGTCATTGATTAAATCTGTTTGTTGAATTTGTGGTTTTTTCTGACTATTATTTAGGTGGGAACAGTTTTTAATTTATCTATTTAGGTTGGTTATCTTTATTTGTTTTTGTTTTGTTTTGTTTTTTAAACGGCTAGTTTATCGTAATCGGTTGTTAGTTTATTTATATATTTGGATGTATTTAGATCGATTTAATTATACTTGTTGTTATTTATTTGTTACAGTATATCTTTTTGGCTTTCGGTTTTTAAGTAACGTAGTGTATTATCTTTTATTAATGTTTTTTTTTTTTTCTAACTAACTAACCCCTCCTACGCACAATAAATTACTAAAGAACAACATAACCAAAACATACAAAAAGGCACCCAAAACAATAGAACACGATATAAATAAAGAAGCTAAAGCAATCGCTCAAAAATTAGACCTAGATGACCGAATAAGTTGCATGAGCAAGACACAAGCCTTTATCACACTAAAAGACCACAAGGAAAATTTCAAAACCAACCCTGCATGCAGACTCATAAACCCAGCCAAAAGCGAACTAGGTAAAATAAGTAAAACAATACTAGAAAGAATTAATTCTGAACTTAGGAAGAAGTTAGGAGTAAACCAGTGGAAAAACACAAAAACAACCATTGACTGGTTCAACAGCATAAACAACAAACAAAATTGCCACTTCCTACAATTAGACATAAAAGAATTTTACCCATCCATAACAGAACGTACACTAGATAAGGCCATCAACTTAGCTCAGGAACAAATAATAATAAAACCAAACGAAATCGACATCATTAAGCACTCACGTAAATCATTATTATTTCACCATGAAGAAGCATGGATAAAGAAAGATGGGATATTTGACACTACAATGGGAAGCTTTGACGGTGCAGAGACATGCGAAATCGTAGGCATTTACTTACTACACGAACTAAGCAAAATAATAGATAGAAATGACACAGGGCTCTACAGAGATGACGGTCTCATAATCTTAAGAAACTGCAACAAACAAAAGACTGATAAAACTAGAAAAGCAATAATTAAAATTTTCAAAAATAACGGATTCGAGATAGATATAAAAACTAACCTAAACGAAGTAGATTTTCTAGATGTCACCTTCAACCTAAGAAAAGGCACACACAAACCATACAGAAAACCGAATGATAAACCACAGTACATACATATATACTCCAACCACCCGCCTTCTATAATCAAACAGATACCTAAATCGATTAACCGCAGGCTTTCCGACAATTCTTCCGATGAATCTATATTTAACAAGGCCAAGAAAGACTACGAAACAGCCCTAAAAGATAGCGGATTCCCAGCAACACTCACATACTCACCACAGAACACAAAAAAGACCAACAGAAAAAGAAATATCATATGGTTCAACCCACCGTACAGCAAAAACGTAAAAACAAACATAGGAAAAATATTCTTCAAGCTTTTACACAAACACTTCCCGGAATCAAGCACCCTACACAAAATATTCAACAAAAACACAGTAAAAATCAGCTACAGTTGCACCGAGAACATGGCACAAATAATAAAAAAGCACAACAGAAAAATTATTAACAAACCACACGAACAAATTAAACCCACGTGCAACTGCAGAATAAAAAACGAATGTCCCTTAAACGGTAATTGTTTACAAAACAACGTAATCTACCAAGCCACGACAAAATCAGCAGATAATGAAGAAAAAGTATATATAGGAGTAACCGAAGGACCATGGAAACAAAGAAATTATGTACACAAAATGTCTTTCACAAATAGTAAATATGCGAACAGCACAATGCTTTCTAAGTATATCTGGGAAATAAAAAACAAAACACACACCACACCAAAAATATCTTGGAAAATAAGGAAAAAATCATCAGCCTACAACAACCTATCAAAAACCTGCAAACTTTGCTTGGAGGAAAAAATAGCTATCATTACCTTCCCAGATAAAAATAAATTATTAAATAAAAGATCCGAGCTAATCTCAAAATGTAGACATGAAAACAAATTTTTACTACGTAACTTAAAATAGAAAAATAAATAAATATATAAACAAACAACAATAAAATATGCAAAATAAATTACTCCAAACAAATCATAAAACCACACCTGTTAATATACGAAACAAAATCAAAACAAAAGAACGGACGAAAGTTATAACTGTTATACAAATAAAAATAATAATAAAGAAAAAAAAAAAAAAAAAAAAAAAAAAAACATTAATAAAAGATAATATACTACGTTACTTAAAAACCGAAAGCCAAAAAGATATACTGTAACAAATAAATAACAACAAGTATAATTAAATCGATCTAAATACATCCAAATATATAAATAAACTAACAACCGATTACGATAAACTAGCCGTTTAAAAAACAAAACAAAACAAAAACAAATAAAGATAACCAACCTAAATAGATAAATTAAAAACTGTTCCCACCTAAATAATAGTCAGAAAAAACCACAAATTCAACAAACAGATTTAATCAATGACAAATAAACAAATATATAAGATAAAAAATAAAAATGAAAATAAATAAAAACAAGCAAAACAATTTGACCCAAATAAATAAGCGAACAAGCGATTTCCGGTAATGACGGCCATTATAGACTACCAACAATAAGCTATATAAACAAATTTTTACTACGTTAACCAAAAACACCGATCAAAATAAAAGAATAAATAAATAAATATATAAGATAAAAAATAAAAATAAAAATAAAAAAACAAATAAAAAACAAGCAAAACAATTTGACATAAATAAATAAACAAATAAGCCACTTCCGGTAAAAGTAACCGCCAAAATAGACTACCCATAATGCACCACTGACCCTTATATAAATAGCCGAGAAAAATAACAGCACTAGTCGCCTGACGATTGCACTAGCATGAAACAGACTGTCGCCTCTAAGTGCTGACTTCCATGTCCACTTTTATATTTATACACGCTCTATCTCTGATATTGAGCACTTTACCCCATAAATATAGCACACTTTAAGACTATATTTCTGTATATATATATATATATATATATATATATATATATATATATATATATATATATATATATATATAAATATATATATATATATATGCAGAAGGAGGTTTATTTCTAAAAGTGGAATGATTTCGGCAGAGGCTTTAAATATCCAAAATGACATTTCGTCCTGGCTTACAACCACATCACGTCGAAACATTGGTTCCGGAACGATTACGGAATGGATGGCCTCTTATAGATACCAGCTGCTGTAAGCTTGGATGTGCGGGTGGTGTAATGGATAATGTCTAGGAATTGTTAATCGGGGAGCTGAGTTCCAATTCCCGTCAGGATCTTTATATTCACTTACTCACAAATCCCCTTTGGGAAAGGTATGAATCCACCTGTTCTCCCACTAGCTATGGGTTAATTAGTTAGACTTGTATCAGTAAACCATCATTATCTCAAAACATTTCTAAAAATCTAAAATGTTTTAAGACTCTAAATGACCTGCAAAGAGTTGATAAGCCGTCAAAAACGAATCAGTCAATCAAGCAAGCATTTCGTTTTTTATGGAAGGGGGTTTAAAAAAGGCATGTTTGTTTCTCTTGGCTTCGTCAAACAATTGTTGCAGTGGCTCCATGTCAGCTGGGATCACCGGTGAGATAAAAAAAACTTCCATTGGAGTCGTACACTTTGGCTCTATCCTTCAAAACATGACCCTAGTTAAAAAATGTTACGAATTTCTCCAGTGCCCATAGTGATGGATGGACCCTAGTTTCCAAATTTTCTTCGGTAAGGATTTCTCTGAACCCTTCGATGATTTGCTCAATGTTTTCTCGCCATCATACCATAGATGCCATTCTTACCACCTTTCTTGGCAATCAAAAAATCTCCGTATACTAAATGACTGCAGGGAAAGAAAGCCTTGAATTTGTTGACTAGCTCACTCTATAATGCATTCCACCAGCCACTAAATGATTCGAGCTTCAGGATATCAAATTAAATCAGCAATAAGATCAAATGCATCTATAGTTGTGAAGTTGTTCAATAAATGCATGATACTGCAATTCAGGTTAGCGTAAAGTAAAGCTACATAAACTATAAAGCTACACACATTTATAGCGTCACTTCATTAACCTCTTTGTAATACTTACATCGGTTAAGCTACTTTTCATGTAGAATTCTTTTCCGTCAACAGGAGCAGGCTTCGATACCATATTTTCTTATCATATATTCAATGCATTACTGTCTTTAAAATCATATTATCTCGAGAATGTAATGGAAAAATTACGGATGAAGAATGATAGTGGAAACTATTTTTGCCCTTACATTAGGTGATGCAGTTTCGAGTGGAACAAGACGTCCAGAGTTTTAAAGTCTTTAAATAAAAAAATCCACAGTCCGGATGTTTAAAACAATACTGTTTAAAACTGTAAAATTCGAGCGACTCGCTCGTGAAAATTTACACACACACACACACACACACACACACACACACACACACACACACACACACACACACACACACACATAATAGGGAACATTGAAGTCAACACTTAGAGGCGACAGGCTGTCGCCTCTAAGTGTTGACTTCAATATCCACACGCGCACACACACACACACACACACACACACACACACACACACACACACACACACACACACACACACACACACACACATATCTCTATCTATAAAAGGCAAGATGTGTGTGTGTGTAACGAATGCACGGCCGCAATTTTCGACGGATTTGCACCAAAATTCACATGCACATGCTCCAAGTTAGCAAGAAGGCCAAGACCGACTTTGTATTTCCCAACTTCCATCGATAGTGGAAATAATCGATTTTTTCATGCTTCTACGGTAGTTTTCATGTAATTTGCGGCCATCTTCTACTGGCCAGAGTGAGGGCCTATAGCTGGCTGCCACGAATAGGCAGGAAGATTCTATTGGCCAGCGTGAGAGCCAAAAGCTGACTGACACGAATGTTAACTAGCATGCTAGCATGCAAAAAAAAATCGATAGTTGCATTCGTCACAAGTGGGAAAAATTTAAATCTGCATGGCACTTTACTCCAATTGGCTCATTCGCTTGCTTAAACTCAACGTTGATTCTGATTCCGCAGAACTGGGTTGGGTGTGAAAAAGTATTTGTTGTTAACATTCTTTTTTCATTCGGTTTTTCCAGTTACAAGTCCTTTTTTAAAGCTGATCGTTTTGTGTTCATTTTCTTTAGTTCTTTTTCATAACAGATTTAATGTTTAGTATAGAGCTTAGAAAAAATTCGCAGCGTGAGAAGGGCACTCCTTTAAAAGCAAGGAAGGACAAAAATATTTTAAGTCAAGTGATAGCGATTGCTGTATGAGTCGTATGATTTTTTTAATCAAGCACGGGCAACGCCGGGCCATGCTGCTAGTATATATATATATATGTATTTGTGTAACTAATTTTTAAATCCATTTTTCAAGGCGATATTATTCGTTATTCCTCTAAACGCATTAGTTTTACTGACTATACGTGTCTGAGTTGCTATTTCTGCTTTTCATTTTCTTAAACAGTGAGATTTAATAACAA